>OZ024749.1:2423638-2456138 GCA_964016885.1 Eledone cirrhosa
TATAATTACTAATATATAATATATAATTTGCTTTTACAGCAGAATTACTGTGAGACATTTTAAAATATGGGTTAAAAATGCCGTTCAAAGCATCGCGTTTGATTTTCAACCGCAAACATGAAAGAGTAAAAAATAAAATAAAACACATATTTTTTTTTTTCATATATGTCTATAACTCCCCCCCTCTCCCTCCACCCTCTCTCTCTCTCTCTCTCTCTCTCTGATGCAGTCCTCTTTTCTATCAGTCTCTCTATCTCTCTCATTCTCTCTTTCCCCATGCGATATCATTGTCTTTTCAATTATATTGAATTAGAATGGCGTCAGATATAGAGTTTTACAGCTTTTGATGCTTTCAGAATTATTTTGCATCTAATAGAGTGGAATGTGTTGTGTAAATGGGGAAGCAACGTCTAGTAGCGAGCAATCTGATTTTTCACATTTATATTTCATTATATATCCATTTGTACATATACAAATAGATCTACATCTGTGTACGTGTGCATGTTAGTATGGGTATATAAGTGTGTGTAAAATGAGTATGTATATGGACGTATATGATTATGTATGCATACGTATGTATGTATGTATGTATGTATGTATGTATGTATGTATGTATGTATGTGCGTGTGTGTATGTATGTATGTATGTATGTATGTATGTATGTATGTATGTATGTGCGTGTGTGTATGTATGTATGTATGTATGTATGTTTTCTCTTTCTCTTAATTTCGAGTATATTTTTTTGACCGGCCACCTTCCTGGTGGCAAGGTTGTAAAAGAAAAGAAATTGTCATCCCTTGAATCGCAAGAATGTTTTGCATATTTTGAAGGTGCCAGCTATGTATGTATGTATGTATGTATGTATGTATGTATGTATGTATGTATGTATATATGTATGTATGTACGTACGTACGTTTCAGTTACTGTTTCCATCAGCAGGCGTATTATACCCGACATTTACAGCTATTATTTATAGTTATCTGTATTTTAGTAGTTTGTGTCCAAAACGGAAAGGAGTACACGTTTTGAAAGATATATATATATATATATATATATATACACATTCATGGATCGGTGTGCGTCCGCGAGTGTGCGTGTGATTGGTTGTGTGTCTATGAGTGTGTGTGTGTGTGTGTGTGTGTGTGTGTGTGTGTGTGTGTGTGTGTGTGTGTGTGTGTGTGTGTGTGTGTGTATGCAAAAAGTAAACGAAAAACACCACACCAAACAATACGGTACAATGATGATATATATTACTTTAACGCTTTATGCAATAGGAAAAGTGTTTTAACGTTTCCCACGCTGGTCTTTCATCAGATGATAAAATGAGGAATAAATGATACAGGAAATTAAGAAGAAGAAGAAAATCATTTGAAGAATGCGACATGTGTATATATTTCCCCACTTCAGCCCGATCACTGAGCACGCCAGAATACCACTCCACCTGGGTCACACAATCTAACTGGGTCGACTGACAGCGGAGATCAAATCCCTCTTATTAGGTTAGAATATTTGCCATTTGTATCCCCAAGGAGAAATGTCCAGCCCACACCCTGAGCTATATCGTGACGATGGTTTGACAGTCTCCCATAATTACAAGGACCATACCCTAGATAAGTTCCGTAATGACCTAATGCAAAGGACTTAGAACTCAATACACCCGTAGACACTAATGTAACTCATATGAATCTCTTTGACCTTAATTTAGATTTAGCCGCAGGTACCTACAGACCATATCACAAGACAAATATTAAGATATATCGACAGAGGGTCATGTCCCCATCCAGTAGTATTTAAAATCCTGGTCCCTAACACTAGTCGTATGATCTGAAATATATCTTCCTCTAAAGACATTCGATTAGGCCGCGCCACAGAATAATAATGCAGTTAATGATTGTGGGGGTGAAGGATAGGATTCAATATATACCAAAGACTAGAAACCAAAATAAGGAAAAAATAAAAATATCTCGTTCACACGACCCTACCACTAGCAGTGAAGATCTATTTATAGATAAGCATTTCTCATCCCAGCGTAGGTATACTAATTTATGAAACAGATAGTCGGTGTGAGTTAGTTATGTTTGTGGCCCAATGTTGAAGTCAAACATAACCGTATAAAGAACTCCAAAGGACAACCCAGGATGCTTATGTAGAATAAAGGAGGAATGCCCCTTACCACAGAAATGCACCACAAGATCAGTGGTCTATGAAAACACGCAAGTCATATGTGGGCATGACAGAAGAAAACAGCGGTACTACATATCGTGTCACTTATATACCAACATATGAGAAAAGCAACGGCACTGGGCACCCGAGTATAGGTGCTGAAAGACAAGAACATAGCTTACAATTGCAATCAGCTCTATACATAAGTATTTGCAGAACTATAATAATGAGTAGACACATGATTGTGTAGACAAGAACATCTAAAATAGGATACGCTAATTATATATATATATATATATATATATATATATATTTATTAAAATAAGAGATTAAAATTTAAGCAAAGAATCGCTGCCTTCACCCTTAGCGGGATCTTAAGGGTGAAAGCAGCGATTCTTTGCTTTAATTTTAATCTCTTATTTTAATAAATATTTCCCCTACGGTTCGCATATATTTGATATATATTTATCCTTATCGAGTCCTCTTTGGATTTTAGTCTTCAAATTTATTGTTCTGTTACTGTTACCTGTTCTATACACGGACACAAGTTTGCATCTCATAATACCTGTCTGTAGTATATCGCACCTTCTCCTGTACCCTTTTTTTATTTTTTATTTTACCCGTCCCTTTATTTTACCCATTCTTTTCTTGTACCTATTTATGCAGTTACACACAGATTTTAATGTACCCTAAAATTTATTTATTTATTTTATCTTATTATCATATTGTGTTTATGTTCACGTGTTTTTATGCGTGGACATGTGTGTGGGTATATGTGCATGTGTGTGTGAGTAGATGCGTATGTATGCATATATATAGGTGGGTGGGTGCTGGGGTGTGTGTATGGGCATGGGTACGTGTGTGCACGAGCTTATACGCGCCTGTATGTGCAGACATGTGCATATATATATATATGTGGCGGAATGTGGGTGTATGTGTGTGTGGGTATGTGTATATGTGTGTCTATATATGAGCATATATATAAATATATATATATATATATATATATAAATATATATATATATATACGTAGGTCCCGGGTTGAGTCGGGGATAACCACAGTAAGTAAGGTACTCAATACATGGCAGAGTAACATTTTTTTATATTATAGAAGGAGCTTCTACAGGACTAGTACTGTTTCATTCAGATGAAATCTTCAGGTTTCATCTGAATGAAACAGTACTAGTCCTGTAGAAGCTCCTTCTATAAAATAAAATAAAAATATATATATATATAAATATACATGGAAAGTTATATTTAAAATTGTTGGGTTACAACTAGTAAATATTTATAACTGATATAAAAGCACTCGACAAATATTTGGAGTATATTTACAATATTAAATAAATGGAAACTATATTTATAAAACCATATTTATTTCATTATATATATTTCAGGGATATCATATTAACAATATGCTATGCCTTCCTCAGACAAAATACAATATAAACAGTTTTATAGATAAATAGATTCGACATACCGTAACCCACATCGACTTGCTGCCAAATCAACCTCTTCAAATGCAAGTCGATGTTGTTACGGTATGTCGAATCTATTTATCTATAAAACTGTTTATATTGTATTTTGTCTGAGGAAGGCATAGCATATTGTTAATATGATATCCTTGAAATATATATAATGAAATAAATATGGTTTTATAAATATAGTTTCCATTTATTTAATATTGTATATATAAATATATATATATATATATATATATGGCGGAATATGGGTGTATGTGTGTGTGGGTATGTGTATATGTGTGTCTATATATTAGCATATATATAAATATATACATATATATATATGTCTATATATGTATGAGTGTGTATGTACGTATAGCCACATTTGAGTAGGTGTGTGTGTGCGTGGGGGAGTAAGTGTGCGTATATATATGCGTGTGGGTTAGGGTTAGGGTTAGGGGTAGGATGTGGGTGTGTAAGTGGGTGCAGGTGCATGTATATGCGGGCCTCTATATGTGTGTACATGTATTTGTGCATAAAAGTATGTGCTTATGTGCATCTCATAAGAATGTGCGCGAATGATTATATATGGACTATATATGCTTTTTATCCCGCCGAGGTTGACTTTGCCTTTCATACTTACGGGGTCGATAAAATAAAGTACCAGTAATGCACTGTGTAATTGCTGGCCTTGTGCCAAAAGTAGAAACAATTATTACTATTATTCTTGCTGTATTATTTTATCACATATCCTCTATATATATCCGTATATATCCGTATATGTATGTATGAGGCTGTGTACGTGTGTATGTGTGTGTGTATATATGTGTATGGGTATGTATATATATATAATGGCGGATATATATATATATCATATTGCATATTATATTACATTGTATATTTTATTTTTTTATGTTACGATAATTTACCGATGTTCTGTGCTACATTGTTCTTATTGCATAATGTATGTTTAACTGTTCACTTACAGGTGTGTTTATATATGTATATGTGGTAGCACATGTGTGTGTAGGCAGGTATGCATGCGTGCAGGTGTATGCATGTGGCAACACGTATGCGTATGCATGTGTAAATGTATGTATATCGGCATATGCGTGGGTATTTGTATGTATATGTGTGGATGTGCGTACGCATGTTAAGTTGTCTCTTTTCTTTTGTGTGTATATATCTATATATATGTATATATAAAAATAAATATATATATGTGTGTGCGTGTATGTACGTGTGTAGGTAATGTTTATGTACGCATATGTATTCGTATTTATGTGTGGACATGTGTGAGTATATATTTATATATGTATGTGTGTATATGTATGTATATATGTGTGTATATATATGTGTGTATATACATGTGTGTATATATGCATGTATCTGTGTGTATGTATATATGTGTGTGTATGAGTGTATATATATATATATATATATATATATATATATATATATATATTTAAATGTATAGAAGGTTGGGCGTATGTATATGTGCGCGCGTATGTATGTGCATGTATGTGTATGTTTGAGTAGGATACGCTTATCCCAATTGATACAGAGCGCGAAGTAAGCAGCCGTCAGAAGACTTGTGGCGGTATGTATCAACCAGTGGGTGTGAATGGGTCCGTGTAAATGAGGGAAAGACGGTGTGTGAGTATATATACTTCGATGTATGTGGGGGGGGGGTCTGCGCATGTAGGCGTACGTGTGTTGTGTGTATGCATAGATGGGTATGTGACTGCATGTGTGTGTCTTTTTATGTGTGTATTTTAGTATGTGTGGGTGCTCACTCTGAAGTGTGAGCAGACGTGTGAAGTACTGAACCCAGCATGACTCCATTGAAATATGTCGGACGGTAACATGGTTGATGAACCGTGTGGCAGTAGGTACTGACCAGAACTTGTGATGACGTGGAGTAAAAACAGCCAATGGCATGACTAGAGTGGAAATAGGGTTTTTGAGGGTGTTTTTTTTTGATAACACCCCAGTGATAAAATTTGCTCCGGACGAAACACCCGTGTCTGAAAGAACCCGCAGAAGTAGAATCAGCCAGATCCATACAAGGACCATGACTCGAGCTACATGCCGGCGAAACATTTGTAACACGAAATAAACCAAGTCCACATGCATCACTGATTTTTCGTTTTCTTTATAATATCTACACTCTACTCTGATGACTACCGAGTGCTAATTTTGGCATACCGCCTATGGAAGCACCATAGCTACCACTATACACAACTATATATATATATATATATATATATATATATATATATATATATATATATATATATATATATTGGAAAACGTGTGAGATACCAAGTACAACTAGGTATATTTGAAAAAAGGAAAATAATGACTTTACTTGTAGTTGGTATTCTATAACAATCTAATTTTACAATTTTACAATCGAAAATGCGAGAAAATTCTGCAGATGGTTAACCAGGATTCTTAAGAATAACTTTACACCAGTGATAACAAAGAACTTATTAGATCTATATAGCAAAGTTATAGAATTCAATTAGAATACCAAAAACAAGCGAAGTATACCAATAATGGTTAGAAAATCACTGACGAAGGACTATTTTTATCATATGTAACCCATTTGCAACCACGCAGTATTCTTCTTTCTTCTCATGTTTTTTATATATATTTACCTCGGCTGCGTTTGTCTGTTTCTCTCTTACTGCTTCCCCACTCTCTCTGTTTCTCTCACCTTGTTTCGCCCCATCTGTCAGTTACACTTTCTCTCGACTGACCTCTTCCTCACACTTCCACTCACTCACTCTCTGTTTCTCCCCTTCTCACTTCCTCCCGTTTGGCTTGTAGTGGGTCTCTTCTTGCTCACATCTCACTCACATCAACACGGTCTGTACCTCTCTCGCTCATGAAATCCACCCAGATTATGCTGACCGGACAAAACCATGTTGCTTGTTTATTTTCCTATCTTCGGTTTGCTTTTATCCTTCTATGTTGTTTACTTGTCCCCCTCGCCTTACGCGAATTACTGGTCCCAATAACTTTTTTTAGTTATTGCTTGCACCAACCTGAGGTATCTGATTTTTAATGCGATGAAATACCAATGATGGTTGGAAAATTACTGACGAAGGACTATTTTATCATATGTAACCCATGTGCAAACCACGCAGCATTCTTCTTTCTTCTCATGTTTTATATATATATATATATATATATATATATATATATATATATATATATATATATATATATATATATATATATATATATATATATATATACAGAACAAAGAAGGTGTGGTAAAACACCAGGTGGACCATAACGTATCAAATTGCTCGATACTTAGGGTAGTAGAGTGGGTAATAGGAAAAGAGTTAGAACCCCGACGGCTGAGCTCTGGCCGTTTCGACAGCTAGATCCGATTTCGGATCTAGTGGTCTTTCCTATATTATATAGGTTAACTTTGCCTTTCATCCTTACGGGGTCGATAAAATAAAGTACCAGTAATGTACTGGGTAATCCTGGCCTTGTGCCTAAAGTAGAAACAATTATATATATATATATATATATATATATATATATATATATAGAAATAATAAATGTAGATGACTGTATATAAAAAGGTATATATAATCCCGAAGAGTACCTAAGTTTTATTAGTACAGTGTAAAATATTTGTTAACCCTTTAATCTTTATTAATTGCAGCGCACCGCGACGGTATGGTGGACGTATTAAACCTTTCTATATCCCACCATGGCAAATATAGAATTAGGGACACCTCCCTACACCCCACCATAGGCGCTGAGCTGGCCTGCCGCAGGTGTGAGCCTCGTGAGTTGGAATTGCTTCTTCCAGCACATCTCCCTTACCATCCTCCGGGGAAACGCCTTCTCCATTCTGTCCGGACCCCATTTGCTCACCATACGGAGAGATGAAGAGGGCGAGAGAAATGGAGGTGATGACAGTGGGAGTTCTTCTCTTCCATGTTCGGACCACACCCTTGTGGTTGTGTTCATAAGCCCTAGTGTATATGGACAGTTGTGGCTTTCAATCAGAGATTTTTAGTAAATATATATGGAGGTGATCATGATCATCAAAGACCGAACACTACGTAATATATCGGCAGTAGTCTAATGACGTCATTAAGTTTAATACTAGTAATTGGTGGATACTGTTTGTTGTTTTCCCAGTTGGTTTGTGGCTTGGAAGGATGTGTTTCAACTGTACTTTGTGTGACATGAGTGTCGCGTGAGGTGTTGAATTTATATTTGTGATTACATTAGCATTGGACAGATGGAGATTTGCTTACATTGACGGTCGTAGATATATATGTATAAGGTGTTAGTAACTAGAAAATAATCTGTACTTTAACAAAGTAATCTGTTCTTTAACAAACCAAATGTCAAGATAGAATAAGATATCTCATAGTGTCGAGGTTAAACAGTTTCGATATGTATCTTCAGTTGTCCATACACACGGATAAAACGTGGTTCCTATATCTGGATATATGGGATAGTGAGAGAGTGTGAGTGAAATGTCTCATCTCTCTCTCTCTCTCTCTCTCTCTCTCTCTCTCTCTCTCTCTCTCTCTCTCCGCTCTCTCTCTCTCTCTTTCACTTACATATGCACATATAGGTGTGGGCGTATGTCTGCATATATTTATATATGATTTTTTGTATATATATATATATATATATATATTCCTGGATTTAAACAAAATATCACAAACACATATGTATGTATATGTTGCCTTATGTATCTCTCTCCATATATGTATACGTATACACACACACACTCACACACACACACACACACACACACACACACACACACACACACACACACACACACACACACACACATATATATACATATATATATATATATATATATGTGTGTGTGAATACGTATATATAGATATATATGTATACGTATATATATATATATATACGTATAGATATATAGATATAGATATATATACGTGTGTCAGTAAATGAAGGTATGTGTGTCTGTGTTGATGTATCGCAGCACATTCATTCACAGATTAGACATTTCTTGGGGTACGTGATCTCCTAGCTAAGTACATTACTTTAAAGAATATATATTAGGTTAAATAAACGATCAAGCAAACGTGATAATTTAGTTAGTAGTTTGTACGTTACGAGAGTTCACTTTGTTTGAGATCTGAGACAATTCAACACAGGCGCCATCTTAACGTGATATATATATATATATATATACATGCATACACACATACATACAAACATACATACATACATAATACATACAAACACACATAGATACATACAATGTAGGAGTAATGAAGACTACACGGAGTGCAATCAACTGAAACCGTCATCTTTCACTGAATTACAAAGACACGAATGTAGATACAAAAAATATACTGATGTCAACAACAACAACAACAACAACAACACCACCACCACCACCACCAACAACAACAACAACAACAACAATATTAATAATAATAATATTAATAATATAATAATAATAATAATAATAATAATAATAAAAAACAACTAAAACTAAAAACTAAAGTCTGTCTTGATTTCAGAGGCTTATAAGACCGGTGGTTGTCAAGGTTTACCTGACGTTAAGCGAATCAGTGCTCAAGACCCCCTGGACAAGATGACAGTTCCTCGCAGGGTTAAATCCCCGACTATTGCTGGTACTCACTTTCAGCTGGGTACACTGGAGCATCGTGAAATGAAGTGTTTTGCTGAAGACTATAACACATATCACTGTCATGATACCTCGACATTATGACCAGAACTCCAACACAATTATAATATTGTTTCTACTATTGGCACAAGGCCAGCAAATCCCCAGTACATTACTGGTACTTTATTTTATCGACCACGTAAGGATGAAAGGCAAAGTTAACCTCGGCGGGATTTGAACTCAGGCCGTAAAGGGCTGTAACTCTATGCTGCAAAGCATGGTATCCTAATATCTACGGGTAATTGCTGGCCTTGTGACAAAAGTAGAAACAATTATAAGATATCTCTTAGTGTCGAGGTTAAACAGTTTCGATATGTATCTTCAGTTGCACATACACACAGATAAAACGTGTGTTCCTATATCTGGATATATGGGATAGAGAGAGAGAGGGTGAGTGAAGTGTCTCATCTCTCTCTCTATCTCTATCTATCTATCTATCTATCTCTCTACTGCCAATGTTTTCTAATTTAGCTGCAAGGCCAACAATTTACGGGGAGGGAAGTCGATTAAATCGACTCCAGGTCTTCAATAATACTTTATGTTCTCGACCCTCGTATGAAAGTAAATATTATCTCGATGGGATTTAAAAGCAGAATGTGAAAAGGTGTAATCAAATTCATGTACTAGAGATTTGATTTGTTTGTATCCTATTTCGTGTTATCGGTTGTACTCTTTGTGCTCCGCACCTGTCCCCAATGTAGGGCAAATATTAAAAAACATAAGGATTGACGTCACAATGTGCCAGGCTGTAACACTTCTACTTCACCTCATCATATACTGCCGTACCAAACGTTCTCATGCTTTTCAAAACTAGAATTCAGACGGAGGGTTTGTGGTTTTTCTAGCATTCCATCTGAATTCTACTTTTGAAAAGCAAAAGAACTGAGAAACTGGTAAAGGGAACAGATAAATATTCTTAAAAAGACTCCAGTTGCATTTTCAATTTCTTTTCCTTATACTTTCACTCTTAGGACATCTCGTTTTTTTCATTAAAAAAACCCCCTCATTTTCACATATATATATATAAAATATATTTATATACACACACACACATATATATATATATATATATGATAAAGAACACAAGAGCGTCTACAACATCAAACATTTTTTATTGGCTTACAATGTTTCTTCCTTACGTAACCGTAGGATTCTTCAGAGCTATAAAAGGGGTTTGATTGGTGTTATGGACTCTATATATATACATAGATACGTGTGTATGTCTCCGCGAATGAATATATTTATAATGTTTATTGGAAAATGCATATCTCATTGCTTTTGTTTATAAAACAATGTCTCGTATATAATTATATAGACCCCCCCCCCACTCACACACGCACATACACCACAGGCATATATACAAACGAAGTAAACATTTAAACTATTCCATTAGTCTCTCTATCAACACTTACTCACACATACACTCACTCACAGACATACATACATATAGAGACATTATCTGTTTGAGTAAATAATATTTGATCTCCTGTTTTTATCAGAAGTTCAAATCATTGGAGCCTGTTCGGCGACAGCGACCACAGCGGACCTCTCCCATATTGAATTACCATAATTCTCCTTTCGCCTTCCCCGATACATAACTATCACAAAAAACAATCAGACGCCTATCCTATCGCATTCAACATATATGGCAAACCTTTCTGATGTTTTGGCATGTCTCCTGAGACTACGGGGAGCGGACATCAGGTGCCGCTAATTTATACAAAGATGGAATGTCTGCTGACGACTCTTGAGACACATTATCATGTACGTTTGTTAAATGACTCTCAAAACGGGAAGATCTGTCATCCACTTGCTGATATATTTTAATCACGCATAAACAAACACACACACACACACATATATATATATATATACATATATATATTCACACCTACATACACACACACATATGCGGCACGTATGTACACACACACACATATACATACATGTACGTACACACATACACACACATCTATATATATATGCGTGTGTGCGTGCTTCCATGTGTGTATGTGTGTGTAGGAGTGTATTTGAACGTGGATAATGTAGCAAAGCCGAGTTATTTGCCAACAAATTGGGGAGATCAACTATGATCTCCGTAAGTTGAAAAAGTCTCGTACATTGAAATTGGTCTGTAAATGGAAGGTGCCGAGCGGATATCCAGGTTCCGTGGCTCTATATGAAGGCCTACACGATATGTTTAAATATACGGATCATAACTCACTCAGGGTTTTTTAATCCATATATGTATATATGTACATGTACAAGTATATGTATATGTATATGTATATGTATGTGTGTATATGTACATATACATGTATATATATGTACATACATATGGGTATATGTTTGTATGTGTACATGTATACACCATCCCCGCATATATATATAGGGCGGTTAAAATTACCGAGATCCATGGACGAGTTCTCTCCACCGGTCTCTGTCCCTCATTATCGCTGCCATGTCCTGCGTCTCCAACAGACCAGTGTCTGTCCTTAGGGCATCAACATACGTTAACCTTGGTCTTCCACTTCTAGTGTGTCCATGTAGGGGCTCCCACAGGAGCACTGAGTGCAATGTCAACTCTGGATGTCGGTGAGCATGTCCAGCTAACCTCAGTCTCCTCTGTGTCACTTTTGAGCTGACTTTTGCGAGGTTTCCATACAGCTCTGAGTTTTTCGTCCTGAGAGTATACTGATTAATGTTCAGAGCCATCCTCAGCATTCTCGTGTAGCACCCATCCACCATCTGAGTGAGTTTCTTGGCCAGTGTCCAAGTCTCAGACCCGTACAGCAGCACAGACTCCACTACAGCAATGAAGAGGCGGATTTTCATGTCTCTACGAAGGTCCGACTCCCACTCCGATCTCATATATATATATATATATATATATATATATATATATATTTGTATGTGTGTGCAGGGGTAGATTTATCTATACATCTGTGTATGTAAACATGTGAATATCTATCCATGTGTATATCTATACATGTGTGTTTATATATGTGTGTATATATACATGTATGTATGTATACATATATATATCTATACATGTGTGTATATATACGTGTGTATGTATACATGAGCATGTATACATGTGTGTGTATACATGTGTGTATGTATACATGTATATCTATACATGTGTGCATGTATATATGTGTGTATGTATACATGTGTGTGTGTATACATGTGTGTATGTATATATGTGTGTATGTATACATGTGTGTATGTATATATGTGTGTATGTATATATGTGTGTATATATGTGTATATCTATACATGTGTCTATGTATATATGTGTGTATGTATACATGTGTGTATGTATATATGTGTGTATGTATATATGCGTTTATACATGTGTTTATCTATATATGTGTGTATGTATATATGTGTGTATGTATATATGTGTGTATACATGTGTATATCTATATATGTGTGTATGTATATATGTGTGTATGTATATATGAGTGTATGTATATATTTATATATAAAGGCAACTCATACGAATATCCTGAAATAATTCTTTGTTCTTTTGTATATATTTAATATTTCTTATAAAATGCTATATATTGACTACAAATGATACATTCATACTCTCACATACACGTACATATACATACATATATACACTGTCACATACACATATACATACATACATACATACATTAATGGAACAGTAAAAATATGTAAAACATTCCATAAAATTCTGCATCTAATAACTGCATATACACATGTACAGATACAAAGCATATACACATGCACACATACAACTCAAAACATACACATCCACACATACAATAACATCCATATCTACACATGCATGCAGACATACATATCTACCTAGTTGATGTTGTGTAAATTCCAATGAGAGAGTCTTGTATCTATGTTAGAAACCGACTCTCTCTCTATTGGTAAAACTTTGTGAAATTATAAAACCAGAAGAACATACATATACACATACAAACGTACATACACTCTCACATATATATATAAATACATAAATGATGGCTGCCGCCTCGTTATCAAGTATGGCCATAGCACGATATACCACTATTAATAATTATTAATTAATTCTATCGTGCAATGCCTGTGCGTGAAGATATTTTTTAAAGTGAGGAAAGACTGTGCACTGAGCCAATCCCACTCTCTGAGCGACAGTAGCTATAACCCGTAAAGAAGAAAAAATCAACATCATCGGTAACTACTGAGCCGCAGGTTTTATATCGGAATTATCCCAGTTTCCTGAGTTGCCTTCTAGAAGAATGCCCTGACAAAGTCTAGGGGTCCTTCACTCCCAGTGGTTTAATCGCGCGATAGGGTATCCAGCCCAACTTTTTCTATGGCCCCCGCATATACATACACATGCACCCATGTATATACACATATACATACATATGCACCCATGTATATACGCATATACATACATATGTACATGTGTATATACATATTTACACACTTTCGGAAAGCCGTTGACTCTTATGAGTTCTTCCGTCCTTTGTCAAGTTTTGATTTTTGTCCTGCAGAGTGTCCAAAATCACCCTCCTCACCAAGTTAACTTGATGGGGTTGCCGGTTTAGTCGCCGACGACCCGACCGTGCCACAGGTTGTACTGGGTTACATGTTACCAGTAGCACTCAAGAGTAACCCGACATATACATACATATATATATATATATACATATATATATATATATATATACATAAACACATACATACATACTCTCACATACACACACACATACATACATATATACATACACACATACATTCATACATACACTCTCACATACATACATACATACATACATACATACATACACTCTCACGTACACACACGCACATAAATGCATTCATACATACATATATACATACATGCATACACGCACATACACACACACATACACACACACACACACACATACATGTTGGCAGCACTCTCGTTATCGAGTAGGGCCATTGCACGATATACCATTATTGATTAATGTTAATTAATTCCCTCATGCAATGTCTGTGCGTGACGAATATTTTTAAAGTGAGGAAAGACAGTGCACTGAACCAATCCCACTCTCTGGGCGACAGTAGCTATAACCTGAAAGGAAGAAAAGATCAACATCATCGGTAACTACTGAGACACAGGTTTTATATAGGAGTTATCCCAGTTTCCTGAGTTGCCTTCTCTAGAAGAATGTCATGACAAAGGCTAGGGGTCCTTCACACCCAGTGGTTTAACCGTGCGGTACATGTCTATATACATATTTACATATTTATACACATACATACATACACTCGCACGTACACACACACATATATACATTCCTACATACATATATACATACATTCACTCGCACACTGACAAACATATTTATTGCCACGTACCAATACAACAGTTTTTTTTACAGGTAGTCCCCGAATCAAATTCTCAGTTTTCAATTTCCTATTCTCTTTTCCCTATCGTCAACGTTAAGTATGGGTTCAACGATACCCTGTTATGTACTTCTGTCGAAGTTATCTGATGAGACTGTCCTGTCTTGTATCATATTTGGATGATGGAGCTGGGATATGTAGAGGGGTTTCAACGAGCTAAAATTTTAAAACTTATTTTCCAGTTCGGCCTTCTGTTGTCGTTTATCCCCGGATTTCACAAAATCTATGAATAAAATCTGTCTTGATTTTTTTTGAATTGAGTTTAAATTATTTTCCCACATCTTACGTTAATTATTTTTCCATTTTGACGTTAGAGTCACTTATATATTATGAAATACTGTTGTCTTCCTGCTCACAATAATTTCTATACTTTCAATTATATTTATACTCGGAATTTTTCCTAGAGTGCTTAAAATTATTTGTGACTAAACCCGGTCTTTAAAAAAAAAAACCGCGATAATATTGCTATTTTGCTGAACTCCTTACAATTTGTAGAGTTTTTCGGAATGTTTTTGACTGTTGTTTCTCGTAAATAGACATTCGTCTCATTCTGACGTCATCAGCCATGTCCCTCCATGTCAGTTTATTTTCCTAATTACGCCCGAGGTGAACTAGCTTAGATATATATATATATATATCTAGGGCGGGTAAAATTCCCGAGATCCAAGGACGAGTTCTCTCCAGCGGTCTCTGTCCCTCATTATCGCTGCCATGTCCTGCATCTCCAACAGACCAGTGTCTGTCCTGAGGGCATCAACATACGTTAACCTTGGTCTTCCTCTTCTAGTGTGTCCATGTAGGGGCTCCCAAAGGAGTACTGAGTGCAATGTCAACTCTGGATGTCAGTGAGCATGTCCAGCTAACCTCATTCTCCTCTGTGTCACTTTTGAGCTGACTTTTGGGATGTATATATATGTATGTGTGTGTGTGTGCATTTGCATGTATATATATGTGTGTGTTTGCATGTATATATATGTATGTGTGTGTGTATCTGTGTTTGCATGTATATATATATATGTGTACGTGTGTGTGTTTGCATGTATATATATATGTACGTGTGTGTTTGTGTGTTTGCATGTATATATATATGTGCGTGTGTGTTTGTGTGTTTGCATGTATATATATATGTACGTGTGTGTTTGCATGTATATATATGTACGTGTGTGTGTGTGTTTGCATGTATATATATATATGTATGTGTGTATCTGTGTTTGCATGTATATATATATATTTGTACGTGTGTGTGTTTGCATGTATATATATATGTGCGTGTGGGTGTGTGTCTTTGCATGTATATATATATATACGTGCGTGTGTGTGTCTGCATGTATATATATGTGTGCGTGTGTGTGTATGTTTGCATGTATATATATATATATATTCGTGTGTGTGTGTTTGCATGTATATATATGTACATGTGTGTGTGTTTGCATGTATATATATATATATGTGCGTGTTTGCATGTATATATATGTGCGTGTGTGTTTGTGTGTTTGCATGTATATATATGTGCGTGTGTGTTTGTGTGTTTGCATGTATATGTATGTACGTGTGTGTGTGTGTTTGCATGTATATATATGTACGTGTGTGTGTGTGTTTGCATGTATATATATGTACGTGTGTGTTTGCATGTATATATATATATATATATATATGTCTGTGTGTGTTTGCATGTATATATATATATGTATGTGTGTATCTGTGTTTGCATGTATATATATATGTACGTGTGTGTGTTTGCATGTATATATATATGTGCGTGTGGGTGTGTGTCTTTGCATGTATATATATATACGTGCGTGTGTGTGTCTGCATGTATATATATGTGCGTGTGTGTGTATGTTTGCATGTATATATATATATATATATTCGTGTGTGTGTGTTTGCTGTATATATATGTACATGTGTGTGTGTTTGCATGTATATATATATATGTGCGTGTGTGTTTGTGTGTTTGCATGTATATATATGTACGTGTGTGTGTGTGTTTGCATGTATATATATGTGCGTGTGTGTTTGTGTGTTTGCATGTATATATATGTACGTGTGTGTGTGTGTTTGCATGTATATATATATGTACGTGTGTGTGTGTGTTTGCATGTATATATATATATATATATGTCTGTGTATGTTTGCATGTATATATATGTATGTTTGTGTGTGTGTGTTTGTATGTGTATATATATACGTGTGTGTGTGTGTGTGTGTGTTTGCATGTATATGTATGTATGTATGTGTGTGTGTGTCAATGGTATTTAATTGTTTGCATTGGTAGACATGTAGACATGTAGAACGATTAATGGGCAATTTCCTGTGCAGTTCTGGTGATGTCTTGTAAAGTGTGTTGAGAATACAGCTGACATAAAGATAAAGAAGCTACTGACACTATCACAAGAAACTGATTAGAGAGAGGGAGAAAGATAGGGGGCGACGAGGAGAGTGAGAGAGAGGAGAGGGAGATATATATATATATATATAGAGAGAGAGAGAGGGGAGAGAGGGGCGAGGGGCATAGTAGGACGAGAATAAGAATGAGAGAATGATTCACATGAGGAGAAAGTGGTCCGTGGTAACGAGAGTGACTAAGATATGGTGGCCCATGAGAACGAGAGAAAGAGAGAATGGCACATAGAAACGAGGGTGATGAAAAGAGGGTGGCCCTCGAGAATGTGAGGGAGAGTTAAGTACGAGAGTCAGAGAGGTTTCAGTAATTAGGTAAATATTGGCTTTGTATAGGTAAATATATAGGAGGCCTGATAATTGGGAGGGAAGTGACAGTGTCGTATGTTTCTCGAAAGAAATGAATGAATATCTGATAGTGTACTGAGCTTTTTTTGTTTCAATTAGAAATGATATCTGCTGTCACAACGGTTGCCGTATATATATATATATTACGACAGTGACATAAACTGGTACTTACGTTTCTTTGGGTTCTAGACCACAACTCATTCTACCAAACAGTATATATATATATATATAGGAAAAAGTATGACCCCGACCGCAGAGCTCAAGCCGTTTCGACGGCTATTTCTGGACTAAATTAGAATTTTTAGCCAGGTGAATAAATAGCCGAGCTTGTCAAGGGGGTACTTCCTTATATGGGAAGATTGTAGTTGTGAAGAGGATTGGTTAAAATTTGTTATAAACACAAATTTAGTCCAGAAATAGCCGTCGAAACGGCTTGAGCTCTGCCGTCGGGGTCATACTTTTTCCTATTTCCCACTCTACTACCCTAAGTATTGAGTACTCTGGTGCGTTATGGTCCATCTGGTTCCTTACCACATTTCCTTTGTTATATATATATATATATATATGTGGGTGTGTATGTGTGTGTGTGTGAGTGTGTGTGTGTGTATAATTAAGAGACGAAGCTTGTCAAATAGAACGGACATAGCTTCAGTCGTTTCATCCCTTACTCATTTACCAATTCAGTTTGTATTATTAAAATTTAAACCCAGCTGGCCAGAGAGCACATATACGTTAAACAGTGAGGAAGATGACTTTGTGGGTGAGAGCTTTGGGACTGGTGCATCAGTTTCTGCGGTTCCAATCTGTTGGCAGTGTTCTGAAAGGAGCACTCATCTGCACTTTACGTAATTTGGCGAGGGATCGTGTCGTCAGCGGGAGTTCGCCTTTCTCTAATGTAAAGATCAATAAGGCATCCCACTATTTTCAGTTGCTAGTCGCAAGTGACTGTAGTAGTTTAAACCTTCTAGTGACGCGTGACGTCGCATCAGAGAGAAGCTAAACTGACTTGACCATTTTACTGGAACACACGTTGGCAATTAATTCATATTGAAAAATATGGCGATTGCAAAAAAACACTCTACCAGTGTGATTTCAAATAGAAAACAAATACAGTACAACAAACAATAAAATATAAATCCAATTACGTAAACAAAGTGATGTTATATATATATTATAATGAATTAATACCCAACGGCGTTAATATTAGCCGTTAATATACATAAGGAAAGTATATACTTTCAGACGTTCAACCATTTGGCAGGAAGGTATACGATGCTGACGATAGCTAATAAGCTTGAAACTAGTAGTGTCAGTGTTGAACAAAAAGGTGACGTGGTTGCCTAAACACTGTACGGCGTAATCCGGGCCGTTTGTTTACAAACAAACAAACCGAGCATTATAATAAATGTTCGGTAAACCGTTACGTGCATATATATATGTATGCATGTATGTATATACATACATACTACTGTACGTCTGTATAGATATATGTATGTACGTATACATACTTACATCTAAGTAAGTGTCATACTAAGAGTGAGAAATGAAATTTCGTTTCATTCTATTCTATATATATATATATATATATGTATAAACACAGATTAAAATAATTTTGAAAACCATACAATACATTAGAAAGAAAATCAATATTGCTAAGATAACAAAGAATCTTACCTTAGCAAATTTGATAATCGCAAATATCTTCGGGTTTAAAAACTCATTATCAAGGGAGTTTCCCCGAGAGACTTAAAAGATCAATCGGAGTTGACTTGCTTGTTTGGAGAGCAGATTTAAGTATATATACATATATATATGTGAGAAAAACCACAAATCCTCCATCTCAATTCTACTTTTGAAAAGCAGAAGAACGGAGAAACCGGTAAAGGAACCAATTAAATATATATATTTAAAAAAAAAGACTCCAGTTGCATTTTTGATTTCATCTACAGTTTGATTTCATCTTTCTTTTTTCATTTTGTAAATAAACCTCACTTTCTAATGCATATATATATATATATATATATATATATATATATATATATATATATATATATATACATATATATATATATATATATATATATATATGTGTGCGTGTGTGTGTGTGTGTGTGTGTGTGTGTGTGTGTGTGTGTGTGTGTGTGTGTGTGTGTGTGTGTGTGTGTGTATGTGTATGCCTCACTGTGTAGAATCATTTGATTTTCTACATTGATTGCATATTGTCGAGAACTTTGTAGCATGTGCGTGAAATTCAGTAGACGAAAAATTGCGAAAGTCTGTATGTTGGAACGAAACAATTCTTGTCGCTCGATTCAGCAGAATCCACTTATACCTAGAGGGACATGAGAGGAGTCCATTCTCATGTCAATATTTGTACCAGGTCACCAGCCTGATGATACCTTGTAAATGCGCCTCATTCGTTTCCCTAATTATTAGTCCATGAAAATGATCAGGAACGTCTGTACCTCTAATTAATCAGGAAAAAGTATAACAAAATGAACGACTACAACAAAACCGAATGTAGGTGTTTAATATTGAATTCCTGGCATAAGGTAACCTTAGTAATATTGAATGTCAGCGGCGAATTGATAATCTAAATCTTCGAATAGAATGTTTTGCGGTATTTGTTACGGCTCTTTGCTATCTCAGTTCAAATCCCGCAGTCAACTTCGCCTTTCAGCCTTTCGAAGTCGATAAAAAAAATACCAATCTGGTATTGGAGAGTATTTAGATTCCGCCAGGTTTAAAAATGCCGCAAAAGGCTGTATGTCAATATGGCGCCCATACAAGTCTATCAGGAGTTCCATGTCTATAACGTTAAGTGGTTTGTAAATGTGTCGTGAGAAAAATGAACTGACGATGGTGAAACATAAGTCATCGTTTTTTAAAACCAAACAACTTGGATTCTCTAGGTTTATATTATCCATAGTTATCGAAAAACCTCCCGACAAAATTATATGTGATATGGCAGCTGGACCTTACTAAGGCTTATAATCCTCTTTTTCGTGGTTGTTGTGGTACATGTTCGGTTTGCCGAATTTCGAAGGTGGGTCATGGTTTAGTTTAGCAGGAATCATGAGTAGAAGTTGGCATTCGGTCATATATACGTATATAAGAACATTTGCTAAGTTATACTCTAAATATTGCTACTTACATTGGTAAGTACATCCAAAGTTGTTAGTTTTCTTTGTCACTCGAAATACTTGGTTATTTAAAAATTAATTAAACCCATAAGAATTATAATTTATGAGAAATGTGGTCATGAAAGTGTTAGTTCGAGGATGACTATACAGTTGGATGCTAAATAGTTTATATATATTTACTTAGTTTACACAAACACCAAGTCATTATATATACAATTTATAATTAAAACATGAGACTGTCTGTCATTTATAGAACTAAGAGATAACAGATGACACATATTTACAGTTTCAAGTTGTTTGCTTCCGGACATTATTTCGAAGAGTGTAAGAACTTGTATCATGGCACCAAGCCCCACGCGTGTGTTAGTGTGTGTATATTTGTGTGTGCGTATGTCTGTATGTGTATGTGTGCACGCATGAAGACTTTCAAAAGTAAATGCAATCTCAAATGTACAAAAAAGTGAGAATATATATATATATATATATATATATATATATATATATATATATATATATATATATATATATATATATATATATAAATATATATACACACACATATATATATATATATATATATATATGTGTGTGTGTATACACATGTGTGTATATATGTACACGTGTTTATATATATATATATATATATATATATATATATATATGTGTGTGTAAACGTGTGTATATATATATTTATACAAACGGACATCCATCTACATACAATTCAAGCCATCTTACATGTGTTCAATTAGATGTAGAGACTCGAGCGAGATATCACAAGAAGAGTTATGTACAAGCACACTCTCACATATGCAAGCAGAGAGACAGACAATCATATACACACATTAACATACACACATAAGTACAAATCCCTAATTCCCTTTCATACACACTGTAATTGAAACATATATATATATATATATATATATATATATATATATATATATGCATGTATGTATATATATATATATATATATATATATATATATATATATATATATATATATATATATATATATATATATATATTTGTATGTATGTATGTATTCATGTATTTATGTATAAATACGTGCAAACTTACAGAATGTTTTATTGTAAGCAATCATCTCTGTAGGTTGTTTGTGAGGTTTTATACTGAGTAACTAGATGGCATATTGTTGTTGGTTGACGGTGAGAATTCCGGATGGCAGCCATTTTAAACTCTCAAAGGAGCAGACCAAACACTTCCAATTAGATCTGTAGTATTGAAAGAGCAGATCAATCAATGAAAGAAATAAATAGAGACGTATTCCGTGCCAGCCGACCAAATTAAATGTCGTATTTCTACTTGTTTCTTTCGTTTAGATAAGTGCATGTGTGGATGTATGTATATGGCTGTACGGTTTCGCTAACTATATATATATATATATATATATATATATATATATCTCCTTTCAATAGATATATATATATATATATATATAAAGAGAGAGAGCGAGAGATGTGTATGTGTGGGACCCTGTGTGTGGTGTAGGTGTGATATAAGTGGGTGATTGAACTGGGCAGCTTTAAAGGATGCAAACAATGTAAGTTGTTTGGCCCCAGCGGGTTGTTAGTTTTCTCTTTTTTTTTCACAAGGAAATGCTCTGATCTGTCTAATTAGTGCTGACATATATCGGCGATCAACCCGTGGAATTCAAAAGAGCAGTCGACATGTTCTGTGTATACCTTCAGTTGTTGAAGCGGCGCTTTCTTAATTCACCTTTAGAATACATTATATATATATATAAATATATATATATATATATATATATATATATATATATATATATATATATATATATATATATATATATATATATATATATATATATATATATAAATATATATATATATATATATATATAAATATATGTGTGTGTATCTGTGTGGGTGTTTGTAAGTGTTTGGTTATATAAAATTATGTACATATATACATCCAATCACTCGCATATATACATACACCTGCATATATATATATATATATGTATGTGTGTGTGTGTGTGTGTGTGTGTGTGTGTGTGTGTGTGTGTGTGTGTATCAAATGAAAAGATGGAGTTAAAGACTCGCGTTAATCCGCTCTAAATTAATGAGCTCAAGGATAAGTTCCTCTCTCTTCATAATACAGTATATAGAGAAGAAAACACAAATAGGTATGTTTTCAATTACGAGAGGTAGAGAAGCACTAGAGTGAAAAACATGAAATCTTCGAAGGAGTTGAAAATACATATTAATTAAAAGAATAAATCAAAAGATCAACCTTTATAACTATAAAATACTTGGAAAAACTCTAATAAGAGAATGTTTCACCATAAAAAGTGTCGAACCCATGCCATTTAGGGCTTCTCAACAGGTGTTAAGACAGTATGGTCTTCTAAACATACTTCCCTCAACTGTATGGTCCTCTAAACATACTTCCCTCAACTGTATGGTCCTCTAAACATACTTCCCTCAACTGTATGGTCCTCTAAACATACTTCCCTCAACTGTATGGTCCTCTAAACATACTTCCCTCAACTGAAATATCGCACATGGCGAAAAGAGACGAAAACATGCCCGCTACACAGTACATAGTGGCTTGAATGGATCAAAAGACCGCTAGAAATAGCAGCCCATAATTATTCAACTCAAGAAACTCGACTTAATAAAGAAATGAGTTAGGAGCGAAAATATCAAATGAAAAATGTTATTTTGGCTCCTAACTCATTTCTTTACCGTACATATATGTGTATATATATATATATATATATATATATATATATATATATATATATATATATATATATGAAATGGCAGCCTTTGTTATACCAAAAGCTTGCAACGAAAGCAAGCAGTATAATTGATTTATGTGTCACAGAAACCTCCCACTGGATTCTACCATCAATTTCTAGGAGGTCCAGGTAAATTCTTTTGTTAACCTGTTTAGGTTGCTTCGTATTTTTAGCTCAGGTGGCTGATAGCTTCACGACCACCGTCTTCATATTGTCTGGCCTCTATAACGCATGTATATATATATATCTTTTAACATGTTAAAATATCCCCCACACACTTACAGACACATTCCTACTGACCATCCCTCTACCACGAATTACTCTGCCACACACACACACACACACACACACACACACACACACACTTGTCTTAATAGGCATTTGAACTGTCAACAGGCTGCGGTTCGCACACACATCCATGCTGACCATTATCACAACAACGAACCTCTTTACTACTACTACTACACACACACACACATATTTGTTGTGAAAGACTTATCTCTCAGTCAGCCGACACAAACCTACATTTGGCGCAAAATCAATTTTTTACATTCACATGACCTCTACCGACCAATCAAAATTGTTTTGACCACAAGAATTTTTGCAACACGAATTGGCGCCACTTTTTAAACATAAAAACAGGTAGAATTCCCAAAACTAATCAGATCAGAGCAAACATCACGGACGCTCTATCTCAAAATTATTTTTGAAAAGCATTAGAAGTGCGCAACCGGTAAAACTTAAAACCAAAACTTAATACTAACCAATACTATTACTAATTATCACTTATTCCTAATTAAACTATTTTTCACTGTGAACAATTTGTCAGCATTTTCTATTCCGTTTACCAATATATGTGTATATATATATATATATATATATATATATATATGTATATATATATAATATATATATATATATATATATATATATATATATATATATATATATATATATATATATTTAGTAGCGTGGATGGTAGTAGTAGTTGTTCCTTCTTGTAGGTTCTAATAACCCGCCTATAAATACGCACTTACCGTTAAAGCAGTGCTATGACTATAATAATCCATGATCGTCCAACGGGTCTAAGGTGATTAAGTAGAACATAGGTCTACTGAGCTCCGGCAGAGAACATAAATGAATGGAGTAAAAATATTTCCAAAAGAAAAACTCAACCTTTTTAAAATCGAATTATTAATTGCCACTCTGGGACAAATAAATCAATTTCGTGTATCAGACAAGTGACTTTTGATCGGGCTCAGATACATCGACTCCTGCTGCTTTCCCTCAACTATAACCATGAATTCTAATTACATATGTACAACAATAGCCTTAGTTTGGGCCAATCACTGAGGTGATATTCCGGGCGGGGTTTTGGGTTCTTACAAGAGAAAGCCCGAGGTCGTTCAGTGTAGGCAGCCGATCAACAGAATTACTCTTTATTTTGTCTTGCTTTCTATTGATCGTCTTATGGAAATGTGTTGGTAAATATTAATGTTAGTCAATAGACTCTGAAGAGGTTTATATAACAGGAATACATATATTCCTCTTATATAAAATATACACCTGCGAATGTCATAGTCTTATATGGTTGGTGTGTGCACACTGCTATGTGTGTACGTGTGAGCGTGTATCTTTGTTTTGTTGTTTTTTCTAAGTATGTGAATAGGTAGGATAGTGTGCGTATTATTATTATGATATATATGTGTGGATTGGCAGTATCGGTAGAGGGTCGGACGCCATGCTTTGACGCATAGAGTTACGGTCCTTGCCATTCTGAGTTCAAATCCCGCCAAGGTTTACTTTGCCTTTCATGCTTACGGGGTCGATAAAATAAAGAACCAGTAATGCACTGGGTAATTGCTGGCCTTGTGCCAAAAGTGGAAACAGTTATTGTGATATATATATGTGTGTGAAGGCGTGCGGCTGAGTGGTTAGAGAATTTGATTCACAATCTTGAGGTTGTGAGTTCGCTTCCTGGACCGGGCGATGCGTTATGTCCTTGAGCAAGACACTTTATTTCACATTGCTCCATCTACATGGAGTTGCGACTGACAGATACTACTAGCAACTGGGGAGACCGACGAAAACAGAACTTAAAACGATAAGTTCTTGTTTTTGTTATGTCACTATCTATAAAACAACTTTTGTATTTTATCTGATGAGCGCGTACCAAACATTTTGGTAACCTTGAAATATGTATAATAAAATAAATAAGGTTTTATAAAGATAGTTTCCATTTATTAATATTATCGATAAAGGAATCCTGTAGAGTGCTTCGAATCTATTATAAATAAATGTGTTGAATAACCAACAAATTAAATAACTCTTTGCCTATATATATATATATATATATATATATATATATATATATATATATATATATATATATATTCATATATAGATATAAATATCTATCTATATAAATGTGTGTGCGTGTGTGTGTGTTTGTAGGCCCATAGGACTCTTTTGAGTGTATATAAATATGTGTTGTTATATATGCAGGCCACACACACACACACACATAAATATATACATATATGCGGATGTGAGTATGTTTGTGTCTGTTATAGTATTTAATGATTATATGCCTAAGTAGTTAATAATCACAGTTTATTATATATAAGTCTTTTCAAACCCAGCAATAGTTATTGGCTAAAACGGGAGTGATAAACTAAAACACAACAGAAACAAATAAACACTCAAATAAATAAATCATATACGTTCCTTTTTTTCCCTCTATATCTTCGCAGCTAATCTAAGTTGCCATAATAACAGCACATGGTATAAAATAATATATAAAGATATAAAATAATATATAAAGGAAATAAATATAAAAACAAAATTCTCAAAAAATTATTCAGAACCATTTTGCAAAGGGCTACACAAATAAAACAACCAAAAATCCAAACTCCCAAAACAGAGAACATAATGTAATTGCTGTTGGTCGTTTCATCATTTATTTATTGGCTGTCATCACCAGCTACTGGAAACGTTCACACGAACTTTTTTTTCTCTCGCTTGAGGTCAGGCAGACTGAAGTACATTTTGTAAGAAGCGATTAGATAATCATTCCGCCATTTTCATCACATACGCTGTTGTAACAAAACTAGTAAAACAACAAATATTTAAATTGGAAAGAAAAGCTTGAGCGATCTCGTTAAAAGCTGGGAGTGGGTAGAATTAGAAATATTTTCGGCGAAAGGTTATTCGGTATTTAATTCCATCATTAAACTAGCAATATGGGTTCTAATTCAGCCAAATACATTCTTATTGTTTTATGATATTCTTTTCTTGTTATCTTCCTGTTATATATATAAAAAAAAAATATGTCCAATTTTAAATATGGAAACAGGGGAGGTTACTAGGGGAATATTCGTATGTATTAAAAAAAAGGGCATCGAGTTACCTGCGTGAATGTATAGGTTCGTTCTATGTGCTATCTGTTGAACCAGAGTATTGGTATAATTTTACCGACATATTAAACTGATGTTGGTAACATTTAATCGGATCTTTTGCATCTTCAACGTATAGCCACATTTGAGTAGGTGTGTGTGTGCGTGGGTGAGTAAGTGTGCGTATATATATATGTGTGTGGGTTAGGGTTAGGGTTAGGGATAGGATGTGGGTGTGTAAGTGGGTGCAGGTGCATGTATATGCGGGCCTCTATATGTGTGTACATGTAATTGAAAATTAGAATTGGTGCTCTGAAATAGCTATATATATATATATGAATGCATATATAGTGTATTTTGCAATACACTGTATGCTTAATTAAAAGCATTTCGAAGACCTTATGTTATTGTTTTAGAGTAGTGACAGACTCACTTACTTTAATTTCAGCAAACAGGAGAAGATAGAGCTGACAATACACTATATATACATTCATATATATATAGCTATTTCAGAGCACCAATTCTAATTTTCAATTTCTGCTTGACCGGCAACCGCTCAGTATAATCAGTTTCTGATTATTTACTATAATTCTATAAGAACCAAACATCCATGATTTCAGCAAACAGGAGGAGTAGTTGGCTTTGATAAGCATCAATAAATGCGAAACAAGGTCTTGTCAGCTTTATCTCCTCCTGTTTGCTGAAAGTAAAGTAAGTGAGTCTGTCACTACTCTAAAACAATAGCATAAGGTCTTCGAAATGCTTTTAATTAAGCATACAGTGTATTGCAAAATACACTATATATACATTCCTATATATATATATATATATATATATATATATATATATATATATATATATATATATATATATATATTAAAATAACAGATTAAAGCAAAGAATCGCTGCTTTCACCCTTAACGGGATCTTCTGAAACTAAAAAAATCAATCCGTGAACGCAGTCTACGTGCTTGTATATGCATACCCATGGCGGGTGTTTTCGCGTATGCATCTTTAAGAACGTATATGGATGCGTGCATGTATATATTTAATTATTGTTGATTTCAATAACCTCTGTAATTTATTTACATTATTCTTAACTCTGCAGTTTAGTCTAAGACTTCATTTCTACCATAAACGTGGTTTTGTCTTTGCGTGTAATTGTTCTGATCGCTACACATAATAACGTATTATTTTCGCGTTTTTTTCGTTCATTGCCAGAGAACGTCTCCACGAACCAAAGTATCGTCTTCCTGTCTTCCTTCGGTTGCAACGTTTTTCGAAATATTTACTTCTGCGTTCACAGATCGATTATTTTAATTTCAGAAGATCCCGTTAAGAGTGAAAGCAGCGATTCTTTGCTTAAACTTTAATCTGTTATGTTAATAAATATTTGCTCTACGGTTCTTATATATTTGATATATATTTATCCTTACCGAGCCCTCTTTGGATTTTAGTCTTCACATTTATTATTATTACTATATATATATATATATATATATATATATATATATATATATTAGGATTGATGCTTTGAAATAGCAATGTATACATGAATGTATGTATAGTATATTTGGCAATATACCGAATGCTTAATTAAAAAACATTTTGAAGACCATACTCTATCAGTTTTAAAGTAGTGTCTGTGTCACTTACTTCTTTTCTTCAGCGAAAGAAGGGAGAGAAGCTAACAAACTCTCTGTTTCACGCTGTTCGCGGACATCAGAGCAACGTACTCCCCGCTTTCGCTGAATATTATAGAAGCTGGATTCTTATAGAATTCCAGTAATAATCAGAAGCTGATTATACAGAGCGGTTGCCGGTCCAGCAAAAATTAGTTATTAGGGTTGGGGCTCTGAAATAGCGATGTATACATGAATGTATGTATAGTATATTTGGCAATATACCGTATGCTTAATTAAAAACATTAATACCGTACGCTTAATTAAAAACAAACCCTATTAAGAGAAACTTCACTATAGGGGGTTCACCCCAACACTTGAATCTGTTGATGGAACCCTTTCTGCCTTTGTCACCCTAATTTTAGCCTTAAAGAATTAGCTTCTAAAGAATTTCCCTTTTCTTTAAACCATTGAATCCCACCCATCCTGTAGACACCTGTCTTACAGGCATTGTTACTTTAAGTGATAAACAAGGATTGGTATTCCAATTTTGAACTTGTTTACAGTATTCTTTCTGCCTTTGTTAATTTTATAGCTTTAAAGAATTAGCTTTTAATGAATTCGCCTTTCTTTAAATCCTTCAACCAATGACCTCCACCCATCCCAATCCCCACCCTCTCCTACCACCATATAAGGAAAGACATAAATACTAACATTTACTTGGACAGCCAGGTTCCTGATGATTTCTCACGAAGGAAACAGCTCTAGTCCTGTAGAAGTTCTTCTATATTAAAACTTATATATATATATATATATATATATATATATATATATATATATATATATATATATATATATATATATATATATATATATATATATATATATATAGAGAGAGAGAGAGAGAGAGAGAGAGAGAGAGAGAGAGAGAATATATATATATATATGCATCTACGCATCTGTAGGCTTATAAATTATATATATATATATATATATATATATATATATATATATATATATATATATATTATATTTAAGTATACAGAGGCGTAGATGCATGAGCATCCATCAGTCATTAGATCGGACCCACTCACACATCCATTTAAAAACAAATGCTTCTTAAAATAGTCATTGATCAAATAAGAATTTCAATTATATTAGAATCACGAAACATAAAGCATTTTGTTGAATTTCAAACGTATTCTATAAAACATATTTATATGTTTATGTCCGCTTATTTCTTATTAATCTAATATAAAAAAAATAAACGCATACTCTACAGATTCTTCCACATACATGTGACTTCCTATATATATATATATTTATTTATACACACATATATATTTACACATATATAATGCATACATATATATATTTACATATATATATATACATATTTATATATATATATATATATATATATACATACATATATATATACATATATATACATACATATATATATACATACACCTATATATATTTATATATATATATATATATACACACATATATATATACACACGCATATATATATACACACACATATATATATACACACACATATATATATGCATACACACATATATATATATATATACACACACATATATATATATACACACATATATATATATACACGCATATATATAAATATATATATATATATATATATATATATACACACACACACATATATTTATATACATATATCTATATCTATCTATCTATCTATCTATCTATATATATGTGTGTGTATGTATGTATGTATGTATGTATGTATGTATGCGTGTGCTTCATAATGTTTCCTTTGATATATATTAAAAAATGCATGTATTGTTCCCATCGTATTTTAATCCAAACGATTCTCTCTCCACGCTCTTCAACCAAACTAAAACATGTTAACAACAACACAACAATATAACAAATGTATCACCATTACCATTATCTCCAACCCCAACAATACTCATAGCTATATATACATCTGCAATTGTATTTGTTTTAGTTTTCAAACTTTTCTTTATGTAAAATGGGGGATTTTTGTAAATATCGAAAAAACATTTTAAGCTAGGAGAGAAAAATGTTGCTTTTAAAAATATCATTCATATGTTCCCAAACGCAAACACATACAACCCCCCCCCCCCACACACATATATATATATATATATTTCATCATCAAGGCTTTTATTTCGGTATTATATGCGATAATGGTTGATTTCTTATAATCTATTTTAATGTTTCCTCTACATATTTTTTATATTCTCCTCATTTCTCTACGTATTGTCATTGTTCTTTTTTTCTATATTTTATTAAAGAATTAAATTCTACATTCCTTCTATTCTTCTATTCTTGTATTGTTTTCTATTCTTCCATTCCACAATAAATAAATATAAAAGCTAAAGTTTCTAGTTTGTAATGATTTCTGTTCTTTTCTTATTTTTTAATTCCGGCTTTTCTGTTTCGTAACATAACCTCGAATTAAAATTACTGAATCCTAGCAGCGTCGTAAAAGGAGGATACTCTAAGCCGCAACGCATGTGGTCCGATGCTCTACCGATACTGCCAATACACCGACCATGTATTCGTTTAATAATTGTTTCTACATTAGGCACAAGGACAGCAATTTGAAGGGAAAGGAAAGTCGATTAAATCGACCCTAGTGCATTACTGGTACTTTATTTTATCGACTCCCTGTAAGGATGAAAGGCAAAGTTCACCTCGGCGGGATTTGAACTCAGAACGTAAAGGGCCGTAACGCTATGCCGTGAAGCATGTGTCCGTCGCTCTACCGATTCTACCAATCCAAAACATGCAAAATAAAATAGAAACTTGTCTTAAGTCACCTGAACGCACACATGGTTGTTGGATTATACAGTAATATAGAAGAAGACATGGACATCCACATCCAATACCGCAAGGTATACTATCCGACGCTCTAACCATCCTCCACATCACCACCTACAAGCTAATAGTTTTATTCACTGATTATAAAATAAGACGTAATAGACGTGAATATATGAAAGTATTCCAAGTTGACACAGTCATGGAATATATCGGATTCTCTCGTACGCCAATATAGGAAATATATGGATGTTACCGTAGATATTATATTATTGGAGGAAACAGAAATTATTATTACATTTACGTATTGATTTCTAGCATTGACACAAGGGGATATATATCGGGTAAGGGTGAGAGAAAGTATTCGAAATAATCGATCAGAATATCTATCGGCTTACTTATTTTATCGATTACTGAAAGAAGGGAAATATGGAAACAAAACAGATACATATATGTATTTGTATACAGAGTGCATTATATTCCCCTGGCTGGTTCACGGAAGGTGTTCCCTAATCTAAGACGTCCCGACCGTGACCATCACGTGCTGTTAACACTAGATGGGGTATGAATGAAAGGCGGCGGGGCGATTCTCTGTTACTTTTTATCGTATTGGTTGACATAGTTATACACCCCCTCCCATATATATATATAATTAAAAGATCGGAAGGGATATACAGTAGAGTCAGGTTTATTTAAAATTCCGTTATACCTATTTCACTGACGACTATCAGTTAAGATGGCCTGAGATGTTCGGACGACAAAACCTAAAATAAATTTTGAAAGTTCCTAATAAACTTTTAAATTTTGAAACCTCTGATAATTCCTCGAAAAAGATTTTCTTTTCATGATACAGGGATCGGCCGAACACGTGGTGTTGTTTCTTCGACGGCCGGCCTCTGTATATATATATATACACTAATTTGCTAATTACAATTTATTAATTACAAACTTTTATCCGAAATTTAAAAAACCGAACATTTTTTTCCAGGATGTCGTCTGCACACCAAAGCTCGTATTTGGCGCCAAACTTGACCCGAAACGACCCACAGTCAACCCAGGTCCCACAGTTGTGTCTCAGTGCTCCTACCAGTCAGACCTACGTCAGCTCTGCGACTTTCCTCACCGAGAAACTGCCGGTATCGTTGCGCAAACTCACGACCTTGCGGCCACGAGCCGAGCACTCTAACC
>OZ024749.1:2461138-2476138 GCA_964016885.1 Eledone cirrhosa
AATAAAAGTTGCCTAAAATTTAATTTTCCGAAATTAAATATACGGACATTGCATGGAGGTGCGCTAGAGGGAATGTTCTCTCTTCTCGGCTATGTTTAAACCAGTCACCTTTTGGGTACAAAAACCTGGGCCTTATGTATATTTGAGCCGCGTCTTATCTTCATGCACTTTCTCTGAGTTGATCAGCGTCCCTACGATACCACTTTCCTTTCCCCTTAACTGTTATGGAGGTAAGGAAAAGGGCCGTGTAATTTGTCTTTCTTTTGATTAATAAATAAAGAGGAAGCCAAGATATTTAAGTAAACAATTGTATTATCATCGTCTATATAGAGTGTATAGAAAGTGGCGGTTGGTTTAGAAATACACGTAATTAAATGAAACTCTGTTGATTATAGTGAACATGTCATATGTTAATAACGCTGGCAATAACGTTTGGATCACGTTCAAAGGAAAAATTATTTCTCCGTCCTTTGTAGCTCTTTTCTAGTTACTTATATCATCCTATACGTTATGTTAGCGCCAACTTGTGGAATATCTGCTTGGAAAACTCTCATAAACATAACACTCAATGATAAACAGACGATAGATGTATGATTATAAAAGAAATATTGAGTATTAGCTTAAAGCATTACACACCAATCCGATATATATCTCTAATAAAAGAAATATAAAATGAAAAATAGATTTGCGAGCTCACTAAGTAATTATTAATAATGATTTTTAATTCACGCACAAAGCCAGTGATTTTGAGGAAGGGAGGCAAAAGTCAATTAAATAGACTTAGTTCTTTACTGCGACATTATTTTATTATCCACGAAAAGATGAAAGGTGAATTCCAAGGATTTGAACTCAAAACAAAAAGAGCTGTAGCACAGCGTTACTAAACATTACCTACAAACATCGATGACCAATATATTTCAATGTTGATTTACATACAGTGGAGACCATCATACAATTTTAACCATAAATAATATTCAATATTACCAAAATAACCAGATCTTCCTATAGATATTCGTTAATTGTATAGTGATATAAATGCCTCAATATATACATACATACGCATACACAGACACACACACATACACAGACACACATTCCTTGGAGGATGCCGAGGGAGATGCGTTGGAAGAACCATTTTATCTCGCGTGGCTCAGATCTGAGGGTAGCCAACTCCGTGCCGATGGTGTTGAGTAGGGAGGAGGCCCTAGGGCCAAGGACACCAGAAGTCTCCACTGCTACGGGATCAACTGCAAACTCTTAATACAACATTAATGGCCTGCTTTGGTTTTCTTAGCTGTGGTGAGGAAAGTAACTAAAGGGTGAGGAAGAAAGGCAGGGAGCAGAGCGTTGAGGCGGCCATCTGTCTTGGTGCTGTATTAGCAATCTTAATGTTGGCAATATTTGTTCTGGTGGTGATTGTTGTATATATATATATATATATATATATATGAAAGACTCCCTGATGACGCAATGAATTCTCGACAGTTAGATTACGTAACTGTCTTTATCCCATTGCAGAAACTAATTAGTTGGAGTGAAAATTTTAGTAAGTAAGTTAATTTAAAAAAAAATTTTTTTAATTTTCTTATTTTACGTCTTTTATATTATTGTTCTGCATCCTCCTGCATCGAACCACCTAGGTACTATGACATAACCTGTGTATTTGCTAGCATTAGCGTACATCTGTACGCATATGTTAGTAGATATACTAAATCCTCTATATTTATCTCCAAATTACTTATTTGTCGAGCAAACCTGCCAAAACCACTACTAGTTTATTGGTGTGATAGTAGGCTTCTTTCATCTTACCATCCCACTCCTACCGACTAGCCTCAGTGTCACGTGATTGATTCTTTAGAATTTGCCATTTGACCAGAGACAGCGAGCTTTTCAGTGCATGGAATCCAGTCCCCGCTAGCTGTTCCATCTACCGAATTATTATTATTTTTATATGAGTCCCCAGTGTCCGCGCATTGCCTGGAGACTTAGCTGAGAATAGACTCCCTGATGACGCAATGAATTCTCGACAGTTAGATTACGTAACTGTCTTTATCCCATTGCAGAAACTAATTAGTTGGAGTGAAAATTTTAGTAAGTAAGTTAATTATTAAAAAATTTTTAAAAATTTTCTTATTTTACGTCTTTTATATATATATATATATATATATATATATATATATATATAACGAAGGAAATGTGGTAAGGAACCAGGTGGACCATAACGCACCAAAGTACTCAATACTTGAGGTAGTAGAGTGGGTAATAGGAACCAGTAAGACCCCGACAGCTGAGCTCAAGCCGTTTCGACGGCTAATTCTGGACGGCTAATTCTGGACGGCTAATTCTGGAGTCCAGAATTAGCCGTCGAAACGGCTTGAGCTCAGCTGTCGGGGTCTTACTGGTTCCTATATATATATATATATATATATATATATATATATATATATTATATATATATATATATATATATTATATATATATATATATATTTTTTTTCATTTAGTATATATATATATATATATATATATATATATATATAGAGAGAGAGAGAGAGAGAGTGTGTGTGTGTTTATTGCTGAGAAATCGTATTTCCTGTCACAGTGTTTCCAAATAAACGATATGTTACACAACTCACCCCACCCCTGAAGTCACATGTGGCTACTGGTTTGAAAGAGTTGCTTCGTTACAAGCTTTCTGTTGTAATCGTGGATTATACCCGCTGATGAAGTCTTATATAATCGATTATGTAATATCTTTACATAAACACTGCAAACGACGACTGGCAGCAGCAGAGACCAGATCAGTCTATAATGCAGAGACAATTGGTAATTATTATTGTCTACGTGACGCCATTTCCATTACGATTAACGTATATGGTGTCTACTCTAAGCTGTTGGTTACGTTCGAATTGTGTATTGGACAGACAGGACTTTTCTTCCGATAGCTTCTTTAACAACTATATATATATATATATATATATATATATATATATATATATATATATATATATATATATATATATATATATATACGCACACACACACACTCATATATATATATATATATAATATAGAACACTTAAAACATTGGGTAAAATACCCCTATGTGTATCAAAACATGGCCAGCGGCTGCTAGGGAGAATGGCACTTCGTATCTTTTAGATACCGACTGAGTGTTCTAACAATTGAGCTAGGGGACCTATGCCATAAACACACATTTATGTGCCACTGTGTATCTTTATCTCTTATTCTTATGATGTCTCCTACCACACAATACAAATTAATAACCAAACACAACCGCCATTACAGGCAGAAAGAGACGGAGACAAACGCTTTGCTTCTTCCCACCATTAAAAGTAAGAATGTAAATTTACTTTTATAATTTTAGCGGTGTGATTCCTACATAAATAACTTTTACTGATTAATGTTTTAATCATCTATGTTCACAGTTTCAGAATAACGTTAAAGATTAGCTTTAAAGAGATGACTATTTAGAAAACAAAAAAAGTTAAACACTTATTTTTACAGCCGGGGTAAAATGAATAACGGTCCATGTTATTTCTGTCGTTGGAATTGCTTTTAGTTGGATTATATTTTATGAGCGTGAAAGGAAAACGTATATCTAGTGCAATAAAACGAACAAAATAGTACACACACACACACACACAAACACACACACACACACACACACACGCACACATACACACACACACACACACACACACACACACACACACACACACACACACACACACACACACACACACACACACGCATATATATATATATATTTTTTTTTTTCTTCCTGTATGTTCAATATGTAGCAAGTTTCAAGAATAAAAACTATATTAAAATATATTTCAAGGAAGGAATATTTTAAAACATTCTGAAATCCATACTACAAAAAAATAGTAGACTGAAATTATTAGTGGTTCGAAATGATTAAAGAGAATCTACTGTAAAAAGGGGAAGTAAATAGAGAAAAAACAGTTATATAAATGTTAAATTCCAGGACTTATTCCAAGATATATTGTCGTGTATATAACTTCGGTCGGGTTTATAGTATAGATAATTTTTCGTAGTTTTATTTTTATTTAAAGAAATTTCAATATGTTATTTATACGTAGCGATAACGCGAAAAAGGGAGTATAAAATAATTTGAAACTCCATTTAAATATATATACACACGCACAAATATATACGTATATATATATATATATATATATATATATATATATATATATATATATATACATACACACACATATAAACATACATATGTGTACACACACACACACGCACACACACACACACATATATATATATATATATATATATATATATATATATATATATATATATATTCATACACATTCGCACATACACACACATGTATTTGGTGTAGCGCCAAATGATATTATTACTGAGAAAATATCGAACCTTAAAGAAGAATTTATTGGATAATGCCACACAAATAGAAACAAATAAGAACAAACAAATACACCTCCCAGAAAGAAAATAAATTAATTTTTTGGTCTGTACCCTTAACATAATCAGAAAATAGAAGCTAAGTAAATGTGGAGATAGAAGAAGCCATGAAATTACATAATTTTTAACTTCATTCGCTTCCTAAAACCAACGCCATATAATTTGATAAATGGTTGAAGCAATTGTGAAATGCGCCATTTATTTGGTGTTATTTAACGTGTTTTGGTCGTCTTCTAGTAATATCTATTATTGCTGCTTCTACTAACATTACTACCACACATAAATGATAGTTTAAATAATGATTTCTTGTCTAGGCACAAGGCCTGCAATTCATGGACAGTGGAAATTCGATACTCTAGTACAGAGGTTCTCGAAGTGGGCGATACCACCACCCGTGGGGCGTTGAGAAGATCCAGGGGTCATTGGAGTCTAAGGGGCGGTAGAGCTAAAGGGGCGTTGGGAGGAACGGACAGGCTGTATGTGCCATTCCACCCATGGAAGTTAATATTGTTATAGTATTGTATACATATGATATAATAGTATATTAGATATCTATTATAAATATAGTAAAATAAGAAATATATAATATCCATACATAGTAAATATATTATTTATTATATATAAATTAACGATTTTATTTATTATATATTATTTACAATTTGTGTGTAGGCAGATCTCTCTGGAAATAGGGGTGGGGCGCTGAGGGTATTACGAGCCAGTGAAATGCAAAGTTGACCTCGGCGGGATTTGAACTCAGAACGTAAGCAGTAGGATCAAATTCCACCACCCTGCTGGTTTAAGCGAAAATAATCGTTAACTAAGTTTTGCACAAAACCCAACGATTTGTTGGGGAAAGTGATGGGAAACGGATTAAATGAACCCCAGTAATTTGATGAGAGTTTAATTTATTGACCCTTGAATCGAGCAACGGACAAGATGGCATCTGTGGTATTTAATTATAATTCATTACAATTTGGTTTCAAATCCTATAGAGGTCATATCTACCTTATATTCTTTGGGGGTCAATAGAATAAAGAACCAGTCAAGTACTGGATTCGATTTAATCGACTTTCCAGTGTCACGAAAATTGAGGGACTTGTGCTTAGATTGAAATTATTATTATTATTACCAATAGCAATGGCAGTATCAGTAGAGGGTCGGACGCCATGTTTTGACGCATAGAGTTACGGCCCTTGTCATTCTGAGTTCAAATCCCACCGAGGTTAAGTTTGCCTTTCATCCTTACGGAGTCGATAAAACAAAGTACTAGTAATGCACTGGAATAATTGCTGGCCTTGTGCCAAAAATAGGAACAATTATTATACCGGAGACTGTCAAGGAACTACCATCACTAAGGTCACCGATACTACAAACAATTAATAATATTTTTTTTTGTTAGCAAAAGATCTAGCAATCGCTTGCCATGTGAACCGTTAATAATAATAATAATAATAATAATAATAATAATAATAATAATAATAATAATAATGGGGTATGAACACCAACCGGAAACGATTGCTGAAAACAAATATTCAGTGCGACCATTTTAACGTGGCCAGAAAATCTGACATTGTTGCGAAAAGAAAAGGCGAATAACAATTGTGGACACTGCTTCATCGTGGGACCACAGGGTGGATGAGAAGGAAAGTGAGAAAGTTGAGTAATACCAGGAACTGAAGAGAGAAACCAGGAAACTATGGAGAATCAGAAACATAGAAGTGGTACCAAATGCGGTTAGACATGTAGAAGTGGTACCTATTGTGGTTGGTACACTGGAAGTAGTTAGTGGGTTAGACATGTAGAAGTGGTACCAATTGTGGTTGGTACACTGGAAGTAGTTAGTGGGTTAGACATGTAGAAGTGGTACCAATTGTGGTTGGTACACTGGGAGTAGTTAGTGGGTTAGACATGTTGATGTGGTACCAATTGTGGTTGGTACACTGGAAGTAGTTAGTAGGTTAGACATGTAGAAGTGGTACCTATTGTGGTTGGTACACTGGAAGTAGTTAGTGGGTTAGACATGTAGAAGTGGTACCAATTGTGGTTGGTACACTGGAAGTAGTTAGTGGGTTAGACATGTAGAAGTGGTACCAATTGTGGTTGGTACACTGGAAGTAGTTAGTGGGTTAGACATGTAGAAGTGGTACCTATTGTGGTTGGTACACTGGAAGTAGTTAGTGGGTTAGACATGTAGAAGTGGTACCAATTGTGGTTGGTACACTGGAAGTAGTTAGTGGGTTAGACATGTTGATGTGGTACCTATTGTGGTTGGTACACTGGAAGTAGTTAGTGGGTTAGACATGTAGAAGTGGTACCAATTGTGGTTGGTACACTAGGAGTAGTTAGTGGGTTAGACATGTAGAAGTGGTACCAATTGTGGTTGGTACACTGGAAGTAGTTAGTGCGTTAGACATGTAGAAGTGGTACCAATTGTGGTTGGTACACTGGGAGTAGTTAGTGGGTTAGACATGTTGATGTGGTACCAATTGTGGTTGGTACACTGGAAGTAGTTAGTAGGTTAGACATGTAGAAGTGGTACCAATTGTGGTTGGTACACTGGGAGTAGTTAGTGGGTTAGACATATAGAAGTGGTACCTATTGTGGTTGGTACACTGGAAGTAGTTAGTGGGTTAGACATGTAGAAGTGGTACCAATTGTGGTTGGTACACTAGGAGTAGTTAGTGGGTTAGACATGTAGAAGTGGTACCGACTGTGGTTGGTACACTGGACGTAGTTAGTAGGTTAGACATGTAGAAGTGGTACCAATTGTGGTTGGTACACTGGAAGTAGTTAGTAGAAGGTTAGACATGTAGAAGTGGTACCAATTGTGGTTGGTACACTGGAAGTAGTTAGTAGGTTAGACATGTAGAAGAGGTACCAATTGTGGTTGGTACACTGGGAGTAGTTAGTATGTTAGACATGTAGAAGTGGTACCGACTGTGGTTGGTGTACTGGGAGTAGTTAGTAGGTTAGACATGTAGTAGTGGTACCAATTGTGGTTGGTACACTGGGAGTAGTTAGTAGGTTAGACATGTAGAAGTGGTACCGACTGTGGTTGGTGTACTAAGAGTAGTTAGTAGGCTAGACATGTAGAAGTGGTACCAATTGTGGTTGGTACACTGAAAGCGGTTAGTAAAAGTCTGGATGTATGGCTTGTGAAGCCAAGAATTACCACCAGGGCAAGATTGGTGCAGAAAAGAGCCCTGCTAGGAACAGCAATAATTCTAAGGTGGGTGTTAGATTGTTGAAGGAGAGGGAATGACCCAAATGACCTTTGGCTATTGGCTGTGCCTCTCTCTCTTGGTATAGTGTCTGAACAACACCCGCCAGAGAAAAGGTGTTACCAATGGCAATATTAACAGCAGTATTAGTTACAGAAGCTGTTGTAATAGTAATTTCAGTCAGCGGCAAAATAACAACTTGTGATATCTCTACATTGTCTAGACAGACATGATGTTAGTTCCACATTTCAGTTATAGTGGAGAGAAGAAAATGGGACGTAAGAGGTTGAGCAGAAGAAATTCATAATGAAATATTCAACATTAGAACTAATTAACGGAGAATTTAGAGATATATTAAAATTACTAACTATTTCATTATTAAATATTTATGTGTGACATTACTTCAGAGAGGCTTCTTATATATAATATCGGGGGGTAATTAATTTGAATTTGAAGGCTCTAAAATGTTACATTGTTTATTTCAAATAACCGTTTTGTTTTATAGATCCAGATGAGGTTTTGGCTGGGTTGCCATCAAAAAGATTAATTAGTTGGGGAGATCAAATCTACTTAAACCTTCACCGCAAAATACCTACTGTTGGCAGGGCTACATGCGTTTCTTCTATGAGCCTGGTCGGTTGGCAGTGTTTCAGGGGTTTCCTCTATGGGCCTGGCATGTTGGCAGGGCTTCATGGGGTTTGCTGCATGGGCCTGGCCTGTTGGCAGCGATTCAGGGGTTTTCTTGTTTGAGCATGACATGTTGGCATGGCTTCAGGGGTTTCCTCGTGGGTCTGGCATGTTGGCAGGTCTCCATGGGTTTCCTCTATGGGCCAGGTATGTTGGCTTGTTGGCTAGTTTCAGGAACTCGGCAAAGGAATTCTCTTAACGGTATCGGAATAACTTGGGATGTGTAAAAAGCACCCAAATAAATGATGTTGCTCGATTTTGCAAGACATTTCTATTTTTTTTATTCTGTTACTCTCATTTTCTATCCATGTCTAGTCTTTTATCTCTCACTCTCTCTCCCTCTCCCTATCCCCTACCAATCACCCCTCCCCCCACTGTCTGTCTCTCTCAATAAATGTCTCAACTAATATTTACCTATAGTACCACGACATTATTTCATTATTCATATTTCTAAGAACGAGTCATAAATATTTCACTGTCTGGCACTATCTCATCCTCTACTGCCCCCCCCCCCATCTCTATCATCAATATGTATGTTGTATCTATTATTCTATCTCAATATTTCTCTTCATGCCATTCCCGTTATATCGATCTCCCCACCCCCTCTCTACCGTACCCCTTCCTCACACTTTAAATCATGAATATGTATCTCTCTCATTCAATCGTTCTTCGCCTCTGCCTATCACTATTTCTTTCTCTCTCCATCTCCCCCTCACTATCATTACCTCTCTCTCTCCATCTCCCCCTCGTTATCATTTCCTCTCTCTATCTCTCCATCCCCCTGTCATTCCCCCTCTCTCTCTCTCACCATCTCCCCCTCACTATCATTAGCCCCCTCTCTCTCTCTCCATCTTCCCCTCGCTATCATTACATCTCTCTCTCTCTTTCTATCTCTCCCTATCCCTCTCTCTCTCCGTCTCAACCTTTCTTATCTTTGTCTTTATCAATACAACATTACTTCATTATCAATATCACAAACAGCGAAGCAGTAAGCAAAACATTAAGTTTCCAATATAGCGAAACGTTCAATTTCCAAAATAGATTCAACATAACAGCAAGAGGAGGTATTACTATTAATACTAAAATGGCCGAACGACAACAAGTTGACGACGTCGAAGACGAAAAAGAGATATTTGCAACGAAGCGCCATTTTAGACATTCACATAGTAAATGTTTTATCAAATCTCCCCAGCGAGAGGAATTAGGAAAGCGAGACATGTGTCATGCTTACTTATTCTGAATAGGAATTTTAGATAAGAATCATCTTGCTGCCAGTTATTTCTAGCCAAATTTTCCACCTGGTTGACACATCAAAGTGGAAATAAATACACCGTGACCAAACTCTGCTCTCGTCTTCTTTCTCTCCTTCTTTTCATCTCTCTCTCTTTCTTTTCTTCTTGCTTTCTTTCTATCTCTTTATCTTTCTTTCGTTTCTTTCGTTCACGACTATGTTTCTCTGTAATGTTTCTATATTACTATATTTTTCACTCTTTCATTTTCTCTCTTTCTCTTCTTATTCCTTTCTCACTTTCTATCTTCCATCTTCTCTTTCTTTCATCTTTTCTCTATGTTTCCCTGTATGTTTGTATATTATTCTTTCTTCTTCTCTCTTTCTTTTCTTCTTCCTTTCTCTTTCTTTATCTTTTTCTCTCTCTATATATTTCTTTCTGTCTTTCTATCTTTCAGCTTTTCTCTATGTATCTCTCTATGTTTCTCTCTGTTTCTCTCTATGTTTCTCTCTCATTCTTTCATTCATTCCTTCTATCTCACGTTTCCGTCATCTTTCTCCTTCATTCCTTTTACTCTACTTCCTCTTCCTTTCTTTATTCATTCATTCTTCACCTTTATTTATCATAAAATATATTACATATCATTACTTTCCCTTTCATCCTTACGGGGTCGATAAAATAAAGTACCAGTAATGCACTGGGTAATTCTGGCCTAACGTAGAAACAATTATTATTATCGACGGTGGATTGGCAGTATGGGTAGAGGGTCGGACGCCATGCTTTCCAGCATAGTTATGTCCCTTTACGGACTCAGTTCAAATCCCGACGAGGTTAACTTTGCCTTTCATCCTTACGGGGTCGATGAAATAAAGTAGCAGAAATGTACTGGTGTAATTGCTGGCCTTGTGCCATAAGTAGAAACAATTATTATTATCATTATTATTATTATTAATAGTACTCATCATAATTCGTCGACTACTGTCGAGATGATGGATCTCACTCTCATGCCCCAGAATTCTCCGTCCCCCATCGATGCCCCAGGTCCTGTCTACTGATTCCCGTATCCCTAGAGATAACGTCAGGGAATGACAGCTTCCTACTCCTAGTCAGGCTGGAGTCAGGGTTCCAGAGCAAGAGAGCGGATATGATTTCATTGCTGGCACGGTGACAGTGGCCAGCAAATTGAGCTCTCCGGGATTTTAGAAGGGCAGAGGCTCGAGGGAGTTTCCCATAGATTTTAGACAAGGTTTAATAGTAGTAGTAGTAGTAGTAGTAGTAGTAGTAGTAGTAGTAGTAGTAGTAGCAGTAGTAGTAGTAGTAATAGTAGTAGTAGCAGCAGCAACAATGTCTTTTCGGTGGTGCTATATGGTTTCGCTTATATATTTCTATAATATTCTTGAAAATTATATCCGAGAACGCTGGTAATAAATCCAATTCCTCACACAGTTTAGAGTTTCATGTGACGTAAGACGGAAGAACATAACACTGGTGATGATGGTTATATTACTACATCAAATGTATGCACAGCACTAATAATTGTTGCTACTTTTGGCACAAGGCCAGCAAATATCCAGTACATTACTGGTACTTTATTTTATCGACCCCGTAAGGATGAAAGGCGAGGTTAACCTCGACGGAATAACATATCACTGGTGATGATGGTTATATTACTACATCAAATGTATACACAACACTAATAATTATTTCTACTTTTGGCACAAGGCCAGTATACACCCAGTACATTACTGGTACTTTATTTTATCGACCCCGTAAGGATGAGAGGGAAATTAACCTCGGCGAGATTTGAACTCAGATCATAAAGGGACGTAACTCTATGCTTCAAAACATGGTGTCCAACACTAATAATTGTTTCTACTTTAGGCACAAGGCCAGTGCATTAATGGTACTTTATTTTATCGACCCCGTAAGGATGAAAGGCAAAGTCAAACTCGGCGGCATTTGAACTCAGATCGTAAAGGGACGTAACTAATAATGATATATATATATATATACGAGAGCAATCCCAAAAGTAAGGTCTCCTTCCTATATTGCAACTTTTCCGTTAAAATACTGTGGATGGTGCTTCGGGAAACCTCAGGAACCAAAATGCAGAGAGCACCCAGAGTGATTCCCCCGATCTTTACGCATGTTTTCCTCGGAAGGAGACCTTACTTTTCGGATTGCCTTCTATATAGTAACTGCGCGAAAGTCGCACTTGGCGGTAACGTTCAACGGGAGCTCCATTCTCAATGGCTGCCAAGCCAAGATTGAGCCTCTTTGGGAGTGAAGGAAGCAGCAATCACAACAGTGTTTCCAACAGCCGTATGAACAGTTTCTCTGTTTCGCTTTGGAGACAGTTTCGCTTTGGAGACCTTACTTTTGGGATGACCCTCGTATATATATATATATATATATTACATTTGTCCCCCCACCCACCCCCCGGGATTCGAGGGGGTTACGTTCATAGTGCACCTGCAAAGAGCGAAAAATCGCGAATATTGGACGTGTTTCATAAAAATAGCTATAAACGTCAAAATATAACGTAAAATATTATTTAAAAAGACTTATGCGAAGGGACGTCTAATAGGCCAGCAAATATGGTACATTGTTATTAATAATTTAGTGTTAAAAATATAAATATATATTGCCACGAAAAAATTCATTAAAAAAATCGCGAAAGACATTTACGATTCCGCGAATATGCGGTAGCTGTCACGAACTATTATGAGTTAGGTTCATAAGGAAAAATTCACGAATAACCGGTACCCTGAATGCCGTGGGGTACACTGCATATTTATATAGAAATATATATGATAGAGATAAATGTTAAGTCAAAAGTTACATAATATTTATTATGATAGGTATTTCTGTGATACAGGCATGGAGCTGCTATGGTATTGTTACAACAGTGACAGGCATCAGTGAGATATCATCAGAAGTTAACACATTTATTTGGGTGGGTCCCTATGTATTTGGCTAACGCAACATGTTCTGCGGACTTTCGCAAATATGGTTGCGTTAGTCAAAAACATATCGACCCAGCCACGTAATTGTCTTAAAACCTGGTGATATTGGCGCAGGTCCCTGGTGTAACGACAGTAAAACAGTGCCGTGCCTGTGATACAGAAATATTTCTAATAATAAACATGATTATGTAACTTCCGTCTTAATGTTTATTTCAAACAAACTCCGTTACGTTTGATAGACAATTGACGTGGAGTTTTCTACCTGCTTCAACTCAATTATCAACGAGAAGTCAATACGCAACGTTTAATGATAAGCAATACAGCAACTAGCAACATATATATATATATATATATTATTTAGAAATCACAATCCAGAAGAGTGGTAATATCGTATTGCAATAAATGTTAATCCCGCTCTTCTGCATTGTGATGATTTAAATAACAATTTTGTAAATCTCTATATACTCCGTAAATTGTTTCACATGGAACATACAGTGGAACTACCAACAAATTTGCCAATTGGAATAATTCCACCGTTGAGTAAAACACTACTGTAAGTGGCTCCTCATTCCTGTTACATAATCAAATTAATTGTCTACACTAATGGGAACTGAATAATTCTGTAACTCTCTCTCTCTCTCTCTCTCTCTCTCTCTCTCTCTCTCTCTCTCTCTCTCTCTCTCTCCTACTCTCTCTCTCTCTCTCTCTCTCTCTCTCTCCCTATATATATATATATATATGCTTGCATGTGCGTGTGTGTTAGCACTCGTATTTTAAATGTTAAAAATAATTCGGGGTATGTGTGGGCGAAACATTGTAATATTATAATCAATTCTACTTTTGGCACAAGGCCAGCAATTATCCCAGTGTATTACTGGTACTTTATTTTATCGACCCTGTAAGGATGAAAGGCAACGTTAACCTCGGCGGGATTTGAACTCAGATCATAAAGGGAGGTAATGAATGACACCCACAAATGTTATTCGGGCCACCTAGCCACAGGTGCAATTAACTGTTTTCCAGATTTCCAGTGTGTGTAGTCAGTGATAAAGGTGTTATCTCCTAACCTGGGCCTCTGGTTGATATTCCAGTTCATTGAATTAGAAGAGATTGGTTGTAAAGTTGTTGAAATACTGACAAAGGTAGATGTGAGCAATCTGATGAGGCTGAATTAGGTGGGAACTATTAAATAGTCTTCTGTAGAAAGAAGCATACAATTTCAGATATCTTGTTACGATGCTTTTCTGACATGAAAAGTAAGAAATTACGCGAAATCATTAGAATATGTACATTACGGGGTCGATAAAGAGAGCACTGTTGGCCTAAATCAGAAATTATTATTATTATTATCATTGTTAAATTAGTCTTGCCATTGTGCACTTTTACTCGACCTTATTGTAAACCCCCACTGTCCGTGTCTTTGTATTGTACCCAACATGTCGGCCCTTGTGGCCAATAAAGAAACCATTGGTGAATTGGCAGTATCGGTAGAGGGTCGGACACCATGCTTTCCAACATAGTTACGTCCCTTTACGGTCTGAGTTCAAATCCTGTCGAGGTTAACTTTGTCTTGCATCTCTATGGGGCCGATAAAATAAAGTACCAGTAATGTACTGAGGGTGTGCTGGTCTTGTGCCAAAAGTATTATTATTATTATTTCCTACTTGGTCGATAAATTAAAACACCAATATTGCACTGGTATCGATTTAATCGACCCCCCCCCTTTAAATTACTGGCATCGTGCCCATATCCGAAACTATTATTATTATTATTATAGTAGTAGTTGTTTTTTTGTGTAGTCATTACTCCACAGAGCCCCACAGACTGGGCAAAGACAGGACGTGTTGTTTCGATTAACACAACTTGAGTTATCGGAAGTTTCAAAGTTTGTTGTTTTTCTCCTTTTATGAACAATCAGCAAGACGACAATTTGATGATGATGATGGTGATGGTGCTGATGGTGATGTTGATGATGATCATGATGATGATGATTAGGAGAAGGAGATGTAAGCTTAAATAACGAAGTCTAGAAGAAAAAAAACATGACAGAGACTCACTAAAATAAAAACACATACAAATTAAACAATGAAACAAAAATCGAAATAATGTTATTCTGCCTTTGCACGTCATTTGGCTAAGTTTAGAAACTTTTGAACTGATGTAGACAAGAAAAGCTATGAACGATTTACTGTGTAAACACACGAATATCCTCTGGACTTGAAAATTTTGGCAGACATTTTGTTTTATATACGATTTATACATTTTCAATTCTATTTCTGTAACGTTTAAATGATGACAAGTCCGGATCTCCGAATGGATACGATTACAGACAATTACTCAAGAGTTCACAATCCTGTCAAAACCAACCTGAAGCAAGATGGGATACATCTGTCAGCTGTTAACTACGTTA
>OZ024749.1:2488207-2498207 GCA_964016885.1 Eledone cirrhosa
GTGTGTTAGATTCCTTGCCGAGGTGGTGTGGGTTAGATTCCTTGCCGAGGTGGTGTGGGTTAGATTCCTTGCCGAGGTGGTGTTGGGTTAGATTCCTTGCCGAGGTGGTGTGTGTTAGATTCCTTGCCGAGGTGGTGTGTGTTAGATTCCTTGCCGAGGTGGTGTGGGTTAGATTCCTTGCCGAGGTGGTGTGAGTGTGGAGTAGATTCCTTGCCGAGGTGGTGTGAGTTAGATTCCTTGCCGAGGTGGTGTGTGTTAGATTCCTTGCCGAGGTGGTGTGGGTTAGATTCCTTGCCGAGGTGGTGTGAGTGTGGAGTAGATTCCTTGCCGAGGTGGTGTGAGTTAGATTCCTTGCCGAGGTGATGTGTGTTAGATTCCTTGCCGAGGTGGTATGAGTTAGATTCCGTGCCGAGGTGGTGTGGGTTAGATTCCTTGCCGAGGTGGGGTGAGTTAGATTCCTTGCCGAGGTGGTGTGAGTTAGATTCCTTGCCGAGGTGGTGTGAGTTAGATTCCTTGCCCAGGTGGTGTGAGTGTGGAGTAGATTCCTTGCCGAAGGGGTGTGAGTTAGATTCCTTGCCGAGGAGGTGTGTGTGGGGTAGATTCTTGCCGAGGAGGTGTGTGTGGGGTAGATTCCTTGCCGAGGTGGTGTGAGTTAGATTCCTTGCCGAGGTGGTATGAGTTAGATTCCTTGCCGAGATGGTGTGTGTTAGATTCCTTGCCGAGGTGGTGTGTGTTAGATTCCTTGCCGAGGTGGTGTGTGTAGGGTAGATTCCTTGCCGAGGTGGTGTGTGTGTGGTAGATTCCTTGCCGAGAAGCTGTGTATATATACAAATGTGGGGGATAGATGTTATCTCATGTTAGAACTGGTCTTTGTGTGTGTATGTGTGTGAGAGAGAGAATAAATGAAGGTGTAAGCGTGTGTGTGTGTCCGTGCGTGTATGTGTGCGTGTGTGTGTGTGGGGTGTGTGCGTAAATATGGGGCTAGAAGCTCTATCAAATTATAAATTGGGTGTTGAGTTCAAGTCTATTATTGATTGGTGGTTGTGTTTTGTCTATAATTACTGCTTCCTTAATTCTAAGATTGCCGAGGTTTCTTTCCTTAGTTTCTATCCTAACTGTTATGGTTTTGTCGGTGTTTTTGCATTTAACTAGGTGTTTCTTACATTAGGAAGCGTTAGTATTGAGGTGTTCTTTTATTCTTATGTGGAGTGGTCTGGTGGTGCTACCTACGTAGAAGTTGCTGCATTTGTCACACTCTAGTCTGTATACGACGTAAGCCTGGTGGCATAGGTCTGTGTCGTTGATGGGGCAGTTGGCTAGCTTGCAGCAGTTGTCATGTCTGGTGGAGTGTCTTTTGGTTAGCTGTCCGCGTAGAGAAGGACCTGAGTGGGCCAGTTGGATATCTAGTCCCTCTCGTCTGATAGCTCTGTGGATGGCTGTTGTTGTTTCGTCACTGAAGTGTGGGAGCTTCAGGAAGCAAGTGTTAGTGCCTCGGGTGTGGCGTCCCTCTGTTCTTTCTGGCACGGTTTGTGGTGGATGTCGTGTATCCGTTCAGTTTGAGTACTTCCAGGAAATGTGTGGTGTGTGTGTCTCGATCTCTAGCGTCGGTGCATTTGTTCCGGATACGTGTTAGTTCGTTCCTAATGTATCCTAACTTAGCGCCGGCTGGGAGGGCCGATCTGAAATGTACGAACAGGTCCCTGCTGGCGGCTTTTTTATAGAAGCAGGTGTGGATGTTGCCTTCCTCTGTTATCCTGAGTTGGAAGTCCAGTAGGGATAGGGATCCGCGGTCATCGGGGTTTTCCTTGCTGAACTTTATACTGGCGTCCATGCTGGAGAATGTTGTGTATATTTTATCTGCCTCCTCACGGGATGATGTAAGGATGAGTATGTCATCTACATATCGGGTGAAGAAGGTATGGGAATGGCAGGTGTTGAGGGCTCGGAATTCTAGCTGGTTCATATAGGTGATGGCCAGCAGGCCCGATAGGCTGGATCCCATGGGTAATCCTGTTGTCTGTCTGTATGTGTGGTGGTGGAAGGTGAAGTACGTGTTGTCTACTGTGAAGGACATGTATATATGCGTGGGTGTATATATATATATATATATATATATATATATATATATATATATATATATATATATATATATATACATATATATATATGTAAATATATGTATATATATGTATATATATATATATATATATATATATATATATATATATGTATATATATATATATATGTATATGTATATATATATATAGTAATAATAATAAATTTGAAGACTAAAATCCAAAGAGGTCTCCATAAGGATAAATATATATCAAATATATAAGAACCGTAGAGCAAATATTTATTAAAATAACAGATTAATGTTTAATCAAAGAATCGCTGCTTTCACCATTAACGGGATTTTATGAAGCAGCGATTCTTTGCTTAAACATTAATCTGTCATTTTAATAAATATATATATATATATATATATACTATTTAAATACACAAGTTTGCGCAAACACATGCACAAATATGTGTGAGTATATATATATATATATATATATGTAAATATACATATATGTATATATATGTATATATATTTATGTATATGTATATATATATATATATATATATATATATATATATATATATATATATATATATGTATATATATTTATGTATATGTATATATATATATATATATATATATATATATGTATATATATATAGAAGGATTTTAATGGATACAGTTTAGTTAAAAGGAATTTATTGACACGTGTTTCTATAACAGTTACATAACCTGAAAACAGCTGCTATCTACAAAGTATTAGTTATGCAGACATTCAATATTTCAATGTTATTATCAAGTGTCATTTCATCGGAATAATTTTACTGAGGACCTGTTTATTAGGAGGGAGGGGTGAAGTTGTTAGAAGAATAGTTGAGGGAGTGGTTTTTTGATAGCAGTGAGAATTTTTGGTGGCAGTGAGTAATTAGATTCCCATCTGTTGTTTTGACATTTTTATAGAATATATTATTGATTATTTTTCTAAATCTATAGAAGGATTAGAAATTGTATAGATATGCGTGGTTGGTTTTTTGTTTGCACTTAATTAACATTCAGACTTAAATTTTTCTTTCAAGTGTACGTATCCTTTCGCCACGCATTCACACACAAACTTATATGCAAACCTCTACAAAATACATATACTCACATACACATACTTACATGCTCATACTTACATACATATACACATGCATACATATATATATACACATATATACATGTACATACATACGCGTTCATGTGTATACATTTTCATACTCAACTTATCTTTATATACACACGTATAGACACACACATATATACACCCATACTCCAGTCTATGTGTGTATATAAATATATATATATATATATATATATATATATATATATATATATATATATATAAACGCTTTAATACATGAATGCACTTACATCTAACTATCCACATCAAACATATATATATATTTACTTATTTATATACATTTTCACATATATATTCATACTTATGGTCGCTTTTAGACACATCATTATAGCATATTTGCACCTATTCTCATCAGCATATCTTTCCATTATTAGTGTGGTAATTTAAGGTTATTAATAGTACATATATATGTTGAGAAGAGATTGTTTTTATATTTTTCTAACTAGATTGAGGTTTATATAGTCGGGGGGATGTCCCTCTTTTATGTAATATTCAGCTTGTAGTGGGAAAAAAGGGTTTTAGTTCGGTGACGGCAGAATAATGTTCGTTCAATTCTGTTATTCAGCAATTTCCTCTTGTGTGTGATTATGTAATAGATCTCAAGATTACACAATTTGCAGAAATTTTGGCTCCTGGAAAAGCCTTGGGTTTTAGCTAATTTCTCCCATTTTAGGGTAAACTTTTGATCGCTATCCCTGAGCGTCCAAGCTTTTTCTGCTAAAGTTGTTACATTTCTTTGGCTCTGGTGTTTTATTGAGTAAGAATGCCTATATAATCGAGATTTAAACGATGTTGCCTCTGATCCCACGTAATACCACTCGTTGCCTCCGGATTTAATGGTACACTTATAAAATCCTTCTATTTTTCTCCGGATTACTTTGGAACTACAACTGGAACCGTCGAGCAAACTCTACGTGAGCTGTCCATCTACTGTGTGTAATATTTATATTACAACACTACGGAAAATACTGTATATGTATATATATATATATATATATATATATATATTTATATAGAGATTACAATAATCAAAGTTCAGTTTAAATCATTATTTGCTTACAATTTTTATTTTTATTTATTTAAATCATTTATTTGCTTACAATTTTTATTTTTATCCTTTAACCTTTATATGTAAATTGCCATGCTATATCATTTTGATGGATGTCATCCCACTGTGGGTCAATATATGCATATGTTTTTATATGTCTCTTGTGTTGAAAAGGAGGTCAAGTATGTTATATATCACTAAATAGTTGCTCCGAAGATTCCAAACCTTGGTTGGTTTGGAGGAAACAATTGTAAGCAAATAAATGATTTAAACTGAACTTTGATTATTGTAATCTCTATATAACTGCTCTGTAAAACAACCGATGTTATTACATTGAGCTATTTATCTTACTGGTAATAAGATAGTAATGGATGACTATCTTTCACTATTTGGGGTTTGTATAAAAAATATATAACCATAAAAGGTTTTATTACATACATAACCATAAATAGTATCCTTAATACTATATATATGTATATATATGTATATATATATATATATATATACACCCACACATTTGTGCATGTGTTTGCACAAACTTGTGTATTTAAATAGGTTATCAAGTTCACTATATCATTTTGAGTATTCTAATGCAGATAGGAGTAATATTATGCTACTTATTAGAAGTTGAGGAAGTGATAGACGTGTCGGTCACGGGTGGGGATGTGCCGTAGTATTTGGTGGCGGTTAGTGTGAAACAGATATTCCACACAAACATTTACAGACACACTTACACCAATCCCCCCACCCCCACCCACCCCCACACACACATGGAATACAAGAACACCACAAATAGGAAACCAGTTATTACGTATTTATAGTATTTTAATTCCATAAGGAAAGCAAATGCACTTACTAACTGCAAGTTTACTGCAGTAATTCTTGCAGTAGAAATACATTAATGATATTTGTAGATGACAAAACTAAGTTGGCGGAAGTGCGAAGCAACAAAAATAAAATGGTAGCCACTATATAATAGAAACATGTAACGATCAGTGAAGAGGACAAAATAGAAGAACGTAATTGTCAAACATGGCCGTCTTTGTTAGATTATTTTACTTTACACTACGTTAATTATAACAATTGTTAATAATAAAAAAAAAAATGAGGGTAAGTGGGAATGATAATACAAAATAAAAAAGATGAAGAGAGATATTTTATGAATGTGTGAGCACGTGAGTATATAAGTATGTCTCTCTCTCTCCCCCATCTCTCTATCTCTCTCTCTGTATGTGTTGTTATTTCTGTTTACCTTTTACATATATATATAATGAAAAATTTGAACAGGGACAGAACAGAGAGGCAGTACAATAAAGGTTTATTAAATTCACGCTCAGGAGAGTGGGGGGTAGGTGGGGGACGACGTTTCGGGCATAAGCCCTTCCTCAGGTGAGAAGTGTGTGGGAACAGAGTTCAAAAGGTGTGTAGGGGAGTGGTGGAGAGACATATAGCGAAAGGAGGTAATGCATGGAAGGAAAGACCAAGTGTGGGAAGGTGTGTAAAGTTCGGAGAGAGGTCACGGCGGATTAGATCGGGGTTGAGCCGGTTGTTAAGTTATGTTCCAAGGATGGAAGCCGTGTGAGCGTGTATTATATATAATGAAAAATTTGAACAGGGACAGAACAGAGAGGCAGTACAATAAAGGTTTATTAAATTCACGCTCAGGAGAGTGGGGGATAGGTGGGGGACGACGTTTCGGGCATAAGCCCTTCCTCAGGTGAGAAGTGTGTGGGAACAGAGTTCAAAAGGTGTGTAGGGGAGTGGTGGAGAGACATATAGCGAAAGGAGGTAATGCGTGGAAGGAAAGACCAAGTGTGGGAAGGTGTGTAAAGTTCGGAGAAAGGTCACGGCGGATTAGATCGGGGTCGAGCCGGTTGTTAAGTTATGTTCCAAGGATGGAATATATATATATTGTTATACTTTGGGAGGGTCATGTTGCCAATAAGAAACACACGCACCTGTTGCTTTCACTTCAATTTATTATAAATTAAATTATAAATTTAAAATATTTTATAAATTTCGGTTGGTTGGTTGGTTCCAAAACCGTCCGGTTGTGGAACCAACCAACCAACCAACCAATCGGAAATTTATAAAAAAAATTTTAATTTATAATTTAATTTATAATAAATTGAAGTGAACCTATTGGTGCGTATGTTTCTTATTGGCAACATGACCCTCCCAAAGTATAACAATATCGGTTTCAACACACGTATTCAGATAAAGAATCTTGCTAAACAAATTCAGAAACGAAATATATATATATACTGTTTTATCTCTCTCTCTCTCTCTCTCTCTCTCTCTCTCTCTCCTCTCTCTCTCTCTCTCTCTCTCTCTCTCTCCCTCTCTCTCTCTCTCTCTCTCTCTCCCTCTATATATATATATATATATATATATATATATATAGAGAGAGAGAGATAAAACAGTTACACAGTTACACACACATGAGCGAAACAGACGGCTGCATATACGGACACATCCACACATTATATATATATATATACACAGAGATATCCACGGTAAGTTGTGCGGTCTAGTCTGCATGAAGAACTCAATGTAATCCATATGTTGAAAATGTTGTAGGTTAAAATAAATCCCGAAAACAATAAAACATTAAAAGGAAAAGAGAGTCATGATATAAGGTAAAACAATGAAATAAAAAATCAAATCATTAGAGATACACTTCACTGCTTTACGATCGTTTCTAGGTGATGATAATACATCGTAACTATACTTCGTTATCGATCTATGTAAGGTTAGTTACAAAATACCAGATAAGGAGAATATTTACTTACATGCATATCACCAGCTGTTGTCAAAAGCAATTGACAACAGCCGGTGATATGCATGTAAGTAAATATTCTCCTTATCTGGTGTTTTGTAACTAACCTTACATAGATCGATAACGAAGTATAGTTACGATGTATTATCATCACCTAGAAACGATCGTAAAGCAGTGAAGTGTATCTCTAATGATTTGATTTTTTTATTTCATTGTTTTAAATTATATATATATATATATATATATATATATATATATATATATATATATATATATATATATATATATATATATATATATATATATATATATATATATATAGTTGAATATAAACGAACAAAACACAATTATACTAAGTTCACACTTGGTGGAAGTGGTGGAGGTTTCAACGTTTCGGACAGAAGTCCTTCATCAGGAAAGTTAGGATAGGTAGACAACATAATATTATTATTATATAAGTAGGGCGGTGGATTGGCAGTATCGGTAGAGGGTCGGACGCCATGCTTTGACGCATAGAGTTACGGCCCTTGCCATTCTAAGTTCAAATGCCGCCGATGTTAACCTTGCCTTTCATCCTTACGGGGTTGATAAAATAAAGTACCAGTAATGTACTGGAGTAATTGCTGGCCTTGTACCAATAGTAGAAACAATTATTATATAAGTATGTATAAGTATGTATATATTATTATTATCTCCATTCTTTAGCAATACATTAGATATTACATCTCTTCAGAAATATTTCAGAAATATTTCAGAAATATTTCAAAGTATGAGGTAAGTTAGTCGCATCTTGCAGTGAAGATATTTCTACTGCTATCTGCTGGTATCACACATACATAATAAACTTCTACACAGCATCTTTCCTTTCTCTTATCTAAATACCTTATTCCCATTAGGGTTCTTATACCACTCTGGCTTGCATGTTTTGATTTGTTTTCTCCTCTTTGAGTAGCAATGGATTCGATCCCACTTCTCTTCATCTACATACCTTGCTCTTGCCCTCCATTTGACAGAATCTTATGTCAACAATATATTTTTATATATTTACTTAATGTATCCTTTCATTTCTGGCAGTCTGATAAAATAGAAGACACTTCATTGAAAAGATCTTACCCCCTTCCTACGTGGATTGGCAGTGTGGGTAGGGGTTCGGGCAACATGCTTTGACGCATAGAATTACGGCCGTTGCCATTCTGAGTTCAAATCCCGCCGAGACTAACTTTGTCTTTTATCCTTACGGGGTCGATAAAATAAAGTACCAGTAATGTACTGGGTATTTGCTGGCCTTGTGCCAAAAGTAGAAACAATTATTATTATATGTTTATTTGCTACTTAAAATGTGGATACTTTAACTCTTGTATCACTATATTTCTCTGGATAAGTATCGACATATGTCTGCCTTTATTTCGATATGGTATATATATGTGAGTGTGTGTATATATACACACATACACACACACCCACATATATATAAATATATATATATATATATATATATATATATATATATATATATATATGCAAAGTTTTATTTAAATTGTTGGGTTACAACGAGTAAATATTTATAACTGATATAAAAGCACTCAACAAGTATTTGGAGTATATTTACGATATTAAATAAATGGAAACTATATTTATAAAACCATATTTATTTCATTATATATATTTCAGGGATATCATATTAAAAATATGGTATGCCTTCATCAGACAAAATACAATATAAACAGTCTTATAAATAGATAGATTTGACATACCTTACAGCTTCAACTTCCATTTAAAAAGTTGATTTGGTAAGACTGTTTATATTGTATTTTGTCTGATGAAGGCATACCATATTTTTAATATGATATCCCTGAAATATATATAATGAAATAAATATGGTTTTATAAATATAGTTTCCATTTATTTAATATCGTATATATATATATATATATATATATATATATATATATATGAGTATATATATGATTTATTTCTATATGTTATACATGATAAGTGTATTTGCGTATGTAAATGTGAGCGTACATGTATTTGTGTATGTAAGTAATCATATATGTATATGTGTGTGTATATATATATATATATATATATGAATGAAGTATTTCCGTAGGAAAGGTAAAGACAAAGAGAGTGCTGTATGTAGGCTACAGAGATGTTTAGTTATGTAATAAACAACACAAGATAATTAATTCATAAGACATATAAATATCTGTCTTCAAGAAACCACTGGTAAATGAATTAAATATCTTATGTTGTTTATTACATAGCTATATATATATATGTGTATACGTGTCAGTGAGCGAATGCTAGTATATACGCTGTGTGAAAGTGTATTATGTATGTGTGTACGTTTGTATGTATATTATATATATATATATATATATATATATATATATATATATATATATATATATATATATATATATATATAGATATATAGATAGATAAATATACACCGGTGTGTATGATTGTGTATAGAAGATTATATTAATAAAAGGAATTTCAACTTTGTCTGATTTACTCGTTTTATTTACAATCCTTTAAAATTTATAATGGTGTTATAATGAAATAGTATGATGAAATATTAAATGTTAAGTGTTAATTGAACAAGTACCTTCATGCTTTCTTACATCATAATTTGAAATCTTTCTAAATAAATGCAATATTTAATGCATTGCTAATGAATGGGCATAATAATAATCATTTCTACATTTGACACAAATACCCAGTGCATTTACTGTAACCTATACAAGGACTATGGTGAGATACTTTGGTAAGCAATCTTATTTTATATTTGTTTGCACACTTATCTCCACAAACAAACTTTACCCCTACATTTTTCACACACACACACATATATATATATATATATATATGTCACGCTTAATTTCCCCGAGAAGTACATAAGAGAACAAGTGTCTGTGGAT
>OZ024749.1:2503207-2518207 GCA_964016885.1 Eledone cirrhosa
TATATATATATATGTGTGTGTGTGTGTGTGTGTGTGTGTGTGTGTGTGTATGTATAAATATAAATATATATCTATACATATATACATAAATATATATCTATACATGTATACATATAAATATATATAATATGTTTATCTATCTATCTATATATATACACACATTGATATATATATATAATATATATATATATATATACACATTGATATATATATATATTATATATATATATATACATATATATATATATATATATATTCATACATACATACATTCATATATACATATTTATATATATATACACATCACAAAATACAAATAGAAAAGAGTAAAATTATTTTCTGACCATTGCAATTACGAGAAAATGTACAAAGAAGACACATATACACTCATATATACATGCATACACACACACACACACATACACAAGTACCAACATATACAGACACACATAATCACATATACAAACACACGTGCATACAGAGAAACACTCACGCACACATACAGACACACATGCACACAGAGAAACACTCACGCACACACATATACCAACGTATACAGACACACTCAATCACATATACAAATACACATGCACACAGATAAATACTCTCGCACACACATATACCAACACATACATACACACACAATCACATATACAAATACATATGCGCACAGAGAAACACTCTCGCACACACATATACCAACACATACATACACACACAATCACATATACAAACACATGCACACAGATAAACACACGTACACATACAGACATATATCCACACACACATGCACACACACATACAGACACCCATACGGGTTAAAAAAAAAACATCATTAAATATATAGAAAACAACCCCCCTAAAAGGATAATAGAAAGACTTATATTTTTCTTTATATTTCCATAGTTAAACCTGAGAAATACAGTAGTAAATATAACGCCAATGTACTGAAAATATGCAATTGCAAATTACTAAGTTGTCTTTTTTATATTTTTCTTCTTTAACACCAAATTCCTAGATTCGCCGCCTTGGGTGAAATCTTTGTCTATCATCTCAACGGTAGGAATAGTAAATTACTGCTATTTTAAATATATTTTCGTTGGCAGATTTAGTTTCTCAAAATTGCTGATGAAAGCTGCCGAAAATATTTTTACTTACTCCATGAATATTTATTATTTAATCAGTAAGAAGAAAAAAAAAAAAAAAATTTATATATATATATATAGTTTTGTTGGTTAAGCATTTCTAATTCTATAACATATATATTAACTTGAAAGGCATGTAGCTGTGTGGTTAAGGTGTTTTTCTACGATTTTATTTCACGTTGCTCCAGTTCACTCAGTTGTGACATGTTGGATTTTCACTAGAATCACGTTAAAAATACACGTGTTATTGTATGTACATTCCACGATTGGTCTGTTCTGTCAATGAAACACCTCCAAACTTATTGTTTATTTGAACGGGAAGGCTGTTCCGTCAATAAAACACCTCCAAACCTATTGTTTATTTGAACGGGAAGGCTGTTCCGTCAATGAAACACCTCCAAACCTATTGTTTATTTGAACGGGAAGGCTGTTCCGTCAATAAAACACCTCCAAACCTATTGTTTATTTGAACGGGAAGGCTGTTCGGTCAATGAAACACCTCCAAACCTATTGTTTATTTGAACGGGAAGGCTGTTCCGTCAATGAAACACCTCCAAACCTATTGTTTATTTGAACGGGAAGGCTGTTCCGTCAATGAAACACCTCCAAACCTATTGTTTATTTGAACGGGAAGGCTGTTCCGTCAATGAAACACCTCCAAACCTATTGTTTATTTGAACGGGAAGGCTGTTCCGTCAATAAAACACCTCCAAACCTATTGTTTATTTGAACGGGAAGGCTGTTCCGTCAATGAAACACCTCCAAACCTATTGTTTATTTGAACGGGAAGGCTGTTCCGTCAATGAAACACCTCCAAACCTATTGTTTATTTGAACGGGAAGGCTGTTCCGTCAATGAAACACCTCCAAACCTGTTGTTTATTTGAACGGGAAGGCTGTTCCGTCAATGAAACACCTCCAAACCTGTTGTTTATTTGAACGGGAAGGCTGTTCCGTCAATGAAACACCTCCAAACCTGTTGTTTATTTGAACGGGAAGGCTGTTCCGTCAATGAAACACCTCCAAACCTGTTGTTTATTTGAACGGGAAGGCTGTTCCGTCAATGAAACACCTCCAAACCTGTTGTTTATTTGAACGGGAAGGCTGTTCCGTCAATGAAACACCTCCAAACCTGTTGTTTATTTGAACGGGAATAGAGAAATTGTTAAACGTTTACATTATTGTAAACGTTTGTTTACAATAATGTAAACGTTGGTACTGTATTAAATGTATTAAACCATTCAGTTGTCGGTGAGGTAGCACTTAATACATAGAGAGAGGGGGTGAGGGAGAGAGAGCGGAGGGAGAGAGAGCGGGGGGAGAGAGAGGAGAGGGGGGAGATAGAAGGGGTGGGGGAGAGAGAGGAGGAAGAGTGATAGAGAGGAGAGGGAGCGGGGAGAGAGAGGAGAGAGCGGGGAGAGAGAGGAGAGAGAGGGGAGGGAGATAGGGGTAGAGAAGGATGGGAGAGAGGGATGGGAGAGTGAGAGAGGGTGAGCGAGAGAGAGGAGAGAGGGGAGAGAGAGGGGGTGAGTGAGAGAGAGCGGGGAGAGAGAGAGAGCGGAGAGAGAGGAGAGAGCGCGGAGAGAGAGAGGAGAGAGAGGGGAGAGATAGGGGTAGAGAGGGATGGGAGAGAGATAGGGGAGAGTGAGAGAGAGATAGGGGAGAGTGAGAGAGGGTGAGCGAGAGAGAGGGAGAGAGAGAGAGGAGAGAGGAGAGAGAGGAGAGAGAGAGGAGAGAGAGAGGAGAGAGGAAAGAGAGGAGAGGAGAGAGGAGAGAGAGGAGAGAGAGAGGAGAGAGGAGAGATGAGAGAGGAGAGAGAGGAGAGAGAGGAGAGAGAGGAGAGAGAGAGGTGAAAGAGAGATGTGAGAGAGAGAGGGGAGGGGCTAAGTTACATGATCATGATAATTGAGAAGTGGTGTGAACAACAGCTAAACATGGCCACTAACATACTTGGACAAATTAATCATGGCGGAGACAATCTCCTATCGAGTTCTGAAGACAGCTGAGTTCTCTCAGAGAGCGAGAGAGGGGATGGGGAGAGAGAGAGAGAGTAAATGTGAAAACAATATAGAAGAATATCGATCCCTGGACTGACACTTTATTGTATTGAAATGATGAGAAACATAGTTCAGCTCTGTGGGTGTTAATCTCAGTGCTGAGATATTGGGAACAAACATTGTTCCGATAACTCTGCCCTCTCCCATCTTACACTGATGATGAGATAAAGTGAACAGTATATATTAAAGTATAATTTCAGATTGTTTTATATGCAGATTGTCTAAATGATTTGTTTTATTCGTTCAAGCATTGGACCTGATAATAGACACCTTATTCTGAGGCCTTTTAATTATTTAACCCTTAACGTCCTGTACCAGATGAAACCACATTAGCAAGACATTCTTGATGAATACAAAACAACACTATAAATGAATCTCGATCACGAGTGAGGTCTTTATTCTAATCTCTATATAAATTTGAGCGACTTCCGTCAGTCCGTCTGTCACATAATGTGTGTGTTTGTGTGAATGTATGTGTGTATAAAAGGAAGGAAGGGGATGGTGAAAAAACTATAGCAAAACAACGACTGGTGTTACATGTCCTACGCTATGTGTGAGTGTATGTGTATGTGTGCGTTTGTATAAATGTATGTGGTTGTTTGTGTGAATGTATGTGTATTTGTGTGAATGTATGCCTGTGAGTGTGTATTCTTGTGTGTCTGTATTTGCGCGTTTATATTTATATACCCGTACATATACAAATGTATGCATATATGCATACATGCGTACACACACGCACACACATATACACTTACGCGTCAACGTGTTCAAGTGAATCTTAGTACTGTAAACTTTCACAAGGATCCTGATCTATTTATTAGGAAAAATACTCTAAACAAACCCGTTTTAAAAATATTTTCTGCTCTTTTGTGGTATATAGTTACACCCCTTTACGTTCTGAGTTCAAATCTCGCCGAGATTTGCTTTAATTTTCATTCTTAAGGAGTTGATAAAAGTAATCCCCCAAAATTGTTGTTCTTGCACGTAAATTATAAACTATTATTAACTTTCATACTTAAAGAGTTAATACAATAAAGTACCAGTAATGCACTGGGTCGATTTAATTGACTTTCTCCTCCCGCAAAATCTCTGGCAGTGTGCCTGAATCAGAATCCGTTATTTTTCCTTTATTAATGCGACTTAAGGTCTTAAACACGTACATAATATATGCTGACCATTAAAGCACGTCCATAACATATGCTGACCATTAAAATTTGTATATATGCTGACCATTAAAACACGCACATAATATATGCTGACCATTAAAACACGCACATAATATATGCTGACCATTAAAACACGTATATAACATATGCTGACCATTAAAACACGTACATAATATATGCTGACCATTAAAACACGTACATAATATATGCTGACAATTAAAATACGTACATAACATATGCTCACCATTAAAACACGTACATAACATATGCTGACCATTAAAACACGTACATAACATATGCTGACCATTAAAACACGTACATAATATATGCTGACCATTAAAACACGCACATAATATATGCTGACCATGAAAACACGTATATAATATATGCTCACCATTAAAACACGTACATAATATAATCTGACCATTAAAACACGTACATAATATATGCTTACCATTAAAACACGTACACAATATATGCTCACCATTAAAACACGTACATAACATATGCTCACCATTAAAACACGTACATAACATATGCTGACCATTAAAACACGTACATAACATATGCTGACCATTAAAACACGTACATAATATATGCTCACCATTAAAAGACGTACATAATATAATCTGACCATTAAAACACGTACATAACATATGCCGACCATTAAAACACGTACACAATATATGCTCACCATTAAAACACCTACATAATATATGCACAGCATGACGTCATATGAGCTGAGACAGAGAGTAAATTGCACAGGTTGGCAGTTGAAAGAAGTTCCAATTTCTCTGATGATATAATGATATGTGTTGTATTCAGTTGTTTGATGTATGTTGTTAACTTGACAGGAGTAGAGCCAAGGGCAGCAATTATTATTGGCACAACTTTACTTCATATGATCCATATTCTGGAAATTTCCAACCAAAGTTCCAAATTGATAACACCATTACTACTACTACTACTACTACTACTACTACTACTACTACTACTACTACTACTATTTCTATTATTACTACTACTACTATTACTACTACTACTACTACTACTACTACTACTATTACTATTACTACTACTACTACTACTACTACTACTACTACTACTACTACTACTATTATTACTACTACTACTACTACTACTACTATTATTATTACTACTACTACTACTACTACTACTACTACTACTACTACTACTACTACTAATGTTAATAATAAGGGTTTCTGATTTAAGCACAAGGTCAACAATTTCGGGGTAGGCGAAAGTTGATTAAATCGACCCCAGTTCAGTACTGGTACTTTATTTTACCGAACCCGTAAAGATGAAAGGCAAAGCTAACCTCGACTGGATTTGAACTCAGAACGTAAAGAGCCATAACTCTATACCATAAACCATGCTGTCCGATGCTCTACCTATACTGCCAAACAATAAAACAAATAATAATGGTTTCTAATCCAGAAAATGTAGGAGGGGGGGGGGGGTAGTTGAACTCCCGCCGCCAAACTTGGTTGATACTTTATGTCTTTCAGGTCGGAAGGGTGAAACGGAAAGGTGACAGCAGCGGGATATGAAGGGAAAACGTTGAGAAAGAAGAAGAAGAAGAAGAAGAAGAAGAAGAAGAAGAAGAAGAAGAAGAAGAAAAAGAAGAAGAAGAAAAAAAAGAAAAAGAAAAAGAAAAAGAAAAAGAAAAAGAAGAAGAAGAAGAAGAAGGCTGTATGTGGTGGGAGGATTAAGTGGATGTTGATACTGGGGTGGTACTTTAGTGAACGCAGGAGGATGTCACAGCGACATTGGTGGACGTACAATGACGGAGCTTCCAACAGCAAGAACAACTACAGGTTTCTAGTTTTGGTGTTATTAGCCCCGTGCCTATAGAAGAAACCATTCTTATTAAAGCGTGGGATATCATGTTTTGCGGCATAGAGTAACGGCCTTTTACGTTCTGAGTTCAAATCCCGCCGAGGTAAGCTTTGCCTTTCATCCTTAAGGGGTTAATAGAATAAAGTATCAGTAACGTACTGAGGTCGATTTAATCGAATTTCCCCTCCCCCAAATTGCTAGCCTTGTGCCTAAATCAAAAATCATTGTTACTATTGTTGTGTTTGTATCTCTTTACAATGATGAGGACAAAAATAATAATGTTTTCTGATTTATGCCCAAGAACAGCAATGTTTAAGGGGGGTCGTTTAAATCGAACCTGTGCATTACTGGTACTTTATTTGACGAATCCCGACAGGATGAAAGGCAATGCTAAAGGTAAAACAGAATTTGAACTCAGAACGTAAATGGATGTAAGAGTAAGTCGCAAAGCATGTTGTCCGACGCTCTACCGAGACTGCTAATCCGCCGCCCTGACGAAAACAATTATAACAAGAATAGGTGTTTCTATATTGGACGTAAGGTCATTAATTTGAAGGGCAAAGTCGATTATATTGACCTCAGTACTTGTTTGGTGATTTATTTTATCGATCACTTGAATGGTGGAAATCAAAGTTAACCTCGGCGGGATTTGAACTTTAGAACGTAGAGAGCTGGAACTAATACCGTAAAGTGTTTTATCCAATTTGGTACCGGTTCCAAGAAATCATCGATCTAACAACAGTAAAATCAACACAAACGACAACACAAACACCAACAAATAATAATAATAATAATAATAATAATAATAATAATAATAATAATAATAATAATAATGTTAATGATAATAATAAGCATCTTGTCGCAGAAAGACACGGTCTTTGAGTTCATTTGTATTACATTCCTTCTATTAATAATAAATATGCTAATTCCAACATCTTGTATTGGTTGCGTTTCTTTGACGGCAGATACGGCCCACAAGCTTGAAATGAATCCTTTGTTCGTTGGGTCTACTGGAAAATTTCAAAGGAGAGATTGCATGCGAGAGGTTAACTCCAGCATCTCAACCAATGGAATCACACTGAGAATGATTTACTTTGAATTTTAATCGAGATCTCTGTGGAAACGGTCTCTTCTCTTTTACAGCAAATCCTTCCAATATTTCACAGTCTTCCATTGATGTTTTATCATCATCAGCGTCTTCTTGTCCTCTCTATCTTCTTCATATTACCCCCTCCTTCTTCTTCTCCAAACCCACCTCATTTTTCGCTCTCCGGTGTTCCTTTCTTTTCACTTTTATCCCGTCTTTCTTTCCTTCATTTCTCCCTTTCTTCTATACCCTTTCTTCTATATCCATTTCGTTTTCTTCTTCTTCCTTTCATTTTTTTAGTTCTTTTTTTCTTATTTCATTATTTAATGTTATATTTCTTTCATCTGACCTCTCTCTCTCTCTCCCTCATATAATCTCCCTCTCTCTCTCTCTCTCTCTCCCTCATATAATCTCCCTCTCTCTGTCCCTCATATAATCTCTCTCTCTCTCTCACTCATGTAATCTCTCTCTCTCTCTCTCTCTTCCAAATAGAATCTCTCTCTCTCTCTCACTCATATAATCTCTCTCTCTCTCTTCCTCATATAATCTCTCTCTCTCTCACTCTCAGTCTCTCTAAGATTCTATACATTTTTCACTCTTACCCTCCCACTCTCCTTCCCTCTCACAACTTATCTCTCCCACCACACACTCAACTCACACACCAATGCTCATCTCTTAATCTTTCTTACAGTCTTACTCCACCTTCCCACCATACCATCTCTCTCAGACACCCTTACACAGTCTCCTGACTTACAATCTATCTCACCCTACCTACATATATACCCTCACTCGAATAACAACACACACAGACACACACACACACACACAACTTTGAACATTTATTTATATCTTTCAAACTACAACAAACAATCAATGAAACACTTTTCTTTTTTTTCCATTCGTATTTCTTAGAAAAACTGCCGTTAACTAGTTTACAAGTGAGAGATCAATGAAGTGATCGACATCAAATATCTATTGATTTAGAAGCAGATCACTAACAACTTTTAAGCAACAAACACAAATAAACATATGGAAAAAAGAGAAAAACACATTAAAAAATAAATTAAAACCAATTAAAAATCACCAGAAAATTATATAAAATTAAACGAATTAAAATAGAAAGAAAACTTAAACTATTTAAAAATAAATAAATACATTTAATTTCAGGTGAGGTTGTCGAATTAAGAATGGTTAGGTAACATGAGGTGGGATGGTCTCATTGAGGATCTAGCCGGATCAGTTGTAGACGATTCTTTCTGACTACCCACTAGAAAGATTATTTAAAGAATCTGCTCCCACGTACCTCTGAGGAATAAACGGGCGAAGAATAAGAATAAAAATGCGAGGTTTCAGGTTCGTTCCCCATCGAGTCACTTTGGTCAAATGGTTTCTACCAAAAACTCTTGAGTTGATCAATAACTTCTGTGTGAAATTTGGTATGGAAACTACATAGAAACTCGTCGCTTATATATATATATATATATATATATATATATATATATATATATATATATATATATATATATAACGAAGGAAATGTGGTAAGGAACCAGATGGACCAAAGTACTCAATACTTAGGATAGTAGAGTGCGTAATAGGAACAAGTATGACCCTGACAGCAGAGCTCTGCCGTCGGGGTCATACTTGTTCCTATATATATATATATATATATATATATATATATATATATATATATATATAATTATTTCTACTTTTCGCACAAGGCCAGCAATTATTCCAGTGTAATACTGGTAAATTTTTATCGACCCCGTAAGGATGAAAGGCAAAGTTAACCTCGACGGGATTTGAAATCAGACCGTAAAGGGCCATAATATATATATATATATATATATAATAAGAGTAGTTAAGACGGGATTATTTCACCATAATTGTTTATTGCATGATATATATTTCTGTTACATGGTTATGAATGTGACTTGATCAGATGCTTACGCAATCGTACATACAATTATGCAAACGTTGGGATATGCTGCTGGCCATGTATAAGGTCCTGTTGTGAAGGCAGCAGGCATATGGACGGCTACTCTAACCACCCACCCTCACTCATGGTTCTATCCCTGTATTCCCCGGTGCTATGACGGAGACAAGTAAAGAAATAAAACATTAAATGAAATATATGCATTCATACAAAGTCCCGCAACTCTTGAGGCAGTCGTAGGGGCGCCGTAATGAGAAATGGTTTTTAAGGTTATTTTCTTAAAACTGGTGAAGCCGATCTTCTCTACATACATGAATACATCATATATTTCCCAAACGGGGATAAAGATTAAAAGTGAGAAAGTGAGAAAGATTTAGAGGAAGAATCTACCCCAGCAAATGACTGGTTCATTTATCTGGACCTCGAATCATTGAAAAGAACTTTTTTGGAGAACCGAAACAGTGCAAAGCAGTCCAAGCTTCTAAGGACTCTCCCAATTTGCCGCCTTGTAGCTTATATGAGACCCACGCAAATAATCAGCGATTCACAAATCTAACAAATCTTTTGAGAATCTATACTTCACGTTTATTGATTGTTTGCTTAAGTTAAATAGCTTGATTTGTGGATGTTATATTTGATGGTATTTTTCAGTTACTGATATTGTTGTTGTTGTTGTTGTTATTTGTAGTGCTGTTGGTGGAGAATGTAGCCCCATCGTTGACACAAATCAATTCTGAGTAAACATGATGATCAATAAAACTCCAACCATGACCATCCCCGTTAATCTTCTTGTGTGGAGCCCCGACCACATTACCTAACGTGTCTATTTTTCAGAAGGGTTGAGTGTGATTGAGGTAGTAGTAGATTAGTGTTAATAACAATAACGCCCATGATGACCATCAGGATTAATATAATCTTGGTTATGGTCACGGAAACTATCATGATATTTTCCGTAACTAATCCTCTATAGATCTCGAGAGAGGATGTTCCAGTGAACGCACTGGCCGCCTGGGAGAGGGCAGTTAGCACCTGGAAACATCCCATATGCCACACGCCCGGTCTCCATTTCTTCTTGACCCATGACTGCAGCTCAGTCGAAGAGACGAGCCGTGGAAAGGCGTGTCTCACAAACGGTGCTCCACCTGTTCACCGTTTAAGCAGAATATTAAGCTTCAGTACATGTTTGGCAGCATTAGCCACGGCATGCCCAGCCCACCACGTAGAGGGTCTGGCAGCAGATGGACCAACAGAACCTGTCCACAAGTAGGTGAAGAGGAGACTTTCCAATTTGGCGAGGCGCGAACGGGAGCGAGACACGACTGTCATATGACAGTAGATGAGGGACGGGATCTAGACACGACTGTCATGTGACAGTAGATGAGGGACGGGATCTAGACACGACTGTCATGTGACAGTAGATGAGGGACGGGATCTAGACACGACTGTCATGTGACAGTAGATGAGGGACGGGAGCGGGACACGACTGTCAGGTGACAGTGGATGAGGGACGGGATCTAGACACGACTGTCATGTGACAGTAGATGAGGGACGGGAGCTAGACACGACTGTCAGGTGACAGTAGATGAGGGACGGGAGAGGGACACGACTGTCAGGTGACAGTAGATGAGGGACGGGAGAGGGACACGACTGTCAGGTGACAGTGGATGAGGGACGGGAGCGGGACACGACTGTCATGTGACAGTAGATGAGGGACGGGATCTAGACACGACTGTCATGTGACAGTAGATGAGGGACGGGATCTAGACACGACTGTCATGTGACAGTAGATGAGGGACGGGAGAGGGACACGACTGTCAGGTGACAGTAGATGAGGGACGGGATCTAGACACGACTGTCAGGTGACAGTAGATGAGGGACGGGATCTAGACACGACTGTCATGTGACAGTAGATGAGGGACGGGATCTAGACACGACTGTCATGTGACAGTAGATGAGGGACGGGATCTAGACACGACTGTCAGGTGACAGTAGATGAGGGACGGGATCTAGACACGACTGTCATGTGACAGTAGATGAGGGACGGGATCTAGACACGACTGTCATGTGACAGTAGATGAGGGACGGGAGAGGGACACGACTGTCAGGTGACAGTAGATGAGGGACGGGATCTAGACACGACTGTCAGGTGACAGTAGATGAGGGACGGGATCTAGACACGACTGTCATGTGACAGTAGATGAGGGACGGGATCTAGACACGACTGTCATGTGACAGTAGATGAGGGAAACGATGTACGAGTTCACCAATAATAATGATAATGTTGATAACAATATTACTCATCATCATCATCAAGATGACAATAATGTAAATATTACTAAAATGGCTTCTTAGATCATAATAAGGTTTGAAAGGTGAAAGGATCATTGATAGCAATTGACTTGTTTAACATTAACCCTAATCGAAATTCGATATTTAATTTACAAAAAATCGAATTTCGATTTTGTTGCGAATTTCTATACCAAAGTTGTTATTTTTCTGCCAACTTAGGAAATATTAGAGTTTCCCTTCAAATATATGAAAATGTGAGTGGGGTTCCCAGGGGAAGTATTGTAGAGACAGACTTACGTAGGCAGAAATATGCTATGACATTAATGGTTAGGGTTAGTAACTAGTATTACAGGTGTATGATTGCCATGATGTCATGGAGCGTGACGCCTGTGTAACTGAAACCTGGCCGAGTCCATCACTAATATTTCCTCCTAAGAAAGAGTGGTAGTCGGAGAGGAGATTTTAGAAAGTCGTCCACATACATATACACACACACAACTCTCTCTCTCTCTCTCTCTATATATATATATATATATATATATATAACCTATCACTTAGTGGTTTCTTTCTCTTTCTCTTTGTCTCTTTTCTTTTTTCTTTTTTTTTCTTCTCTTTCTCTTTTTCTTGTTTTCTTATTTTCCTCTTAGAGTTTGCTCTTTTTTCTCTTTCTTTTCTTTCCCTTTTTCCATACCCCAACGGCTTATTTTAAATCTACCGTGATTTAAACATATCCGACACTAATTTGCATAATAGACTAAATAAATGTAATAACCCCACTATCCGGGATCTTCCAACCGACATGGTCGCATTCTTTAAGGGTATGTCAATATTTATTTATAAAACTGCTCTATATTATATTTTATCTGATGAAAGCACACCATAATTTAACTTGGTGTCCTTCAAATATGTATAATGAAATAAATATGGTTTTATAAATATAGTTTCCATTTGTTAATATCGTATTTTTACTCCAATAATTTGTTGAGTGCTTTATATCAGTTATAAAAATATTTGCTTGTTGTATCCCAACAATTTAAATAGAACTTCTACATATATATATATATATATATATATATATATATATATATATATATGAGAGAGAGAATGAGAGAGAGAGAGAAAGAGAGACAAAGATGGAGAAAGAGAGAAAGAGAGAGAAGACAGGTACGAAGTATCGCTTCCATTATTGGACAGATACTTTTTCTGTCGATAACAAAATGATGGGAGTCTAAGTTCACCTCGGAGGGAACGGAACTGGGAGTGCAGAGCCATTTTATCCTAGGTTTAATGACTCTGCCAATTTGCCAACATATGCAATATAAACGTAAGTTCATCTGATGAAATCGCACCCATACAAGCAACAAATGCAACTACTGTACTTTGAATGTATACGAGATGCCATATAAATAGTTATAATGAATAAACGCTTTCTGTAAATACACCATCTTTCCTAATGTTATCCTTATACTGAACCCCCATCTTAACTACACATACGAACGTAGAGAGATTTCTCCTGCTGGCTCCTGTTTTTACCAAAGTGGCAACCTAGCTCACACGGATAAAGACATTTTTCTCTGGACACACACACACAGACACACAAACATATATATATATGGTGTATATATATGTATATAACTATAATAATATAAAGGAACAAGGAATCAGAGTTGCAACATATTTAATTACATATGTTTCACTGTCCATCAGCTCGAGGAACGATCGATTAATGATCGATCCTGACTCAGGAATCGGAAGCTCCTGAGATATGTTTTCACATGTAGACTCGCGCCTGAGACTGGTTGGATATTTTGCGCCTCTAATGTATATATATATACTTTTTTATACATAGAGCACTCTTCTTTCCTTTACATTTACTGTAGAAATACTCGACACACACACAGACACAGATACACACACACACATACACACACACATATATATACACTATATATATTTGCGAATCATGAGTAAATTGAAGACGAAAATAAATAAATTGTTTGATAAATGACTGGGAAAATATGCGAGCGATGCAGATGTGTGAAATGGCTTGAGATATGTCAAGGTTATAATATGTAAACAGTATTAAATAGCAAATGTATTTAGTAATTATATTAATTATATTTCAGGTGAGCAGTTGAAACTATTGTCACATCCCGACTGACGGAACTAAAACCTGTCCTTGTTGAGACTCTGGGACATTTTACGATTACTTTAATATTTTTACTCCATTATTTGTTTGCTGTATTTTCTGCCTTCTTCGACTTCATTTACATTGGTTCGTATGTTATTCTTATATATAGGTATCATGGAATTCATTTCACACTCTGCTTTACACGTTGTTGGTTCAAATAAATATATAAATATATAAAAAGAAACTATATTCCCAAGTTCTCTTGGGAATATAATATCTCCTGTTTCACATAATACATGAATATAGCGATATACAACAACAATAAATTGAATGAAACAATTTAACATGTCTGCCATTGCTGCTGATTAAAAATAGATTTAAATTCAAATCAAGTAGTGAGTTATAGTTTCTAGCGAATACTGGCTAGATCATGTGACATGGTTTCCTAATATATGGTTGGATGTCAATTATATTCAGTCGGATGTTTAATTCATATGGACTTTCATCGTAGTAAAAGACGTGGTGAGGTGCAAGAAGTCTCTAGACTAAGTCTATATAAAATATGATATATATATATATCATATTTTATATATATGTGTGTGAGTGTGTATATACGTGTGTGAGGTACAAGGCTTTACTAGGCATAAGTATGTATATGATATATATATATATATATATATATATATATATATATATATATATACAGACACGTGTGTATACTCTCAGGTCTCGAATAATCCTCCCCCAGCACGCTATCATTCCACCCCCTCCCCGCTTATTAAATTATGCTAATCTATCTTCGGCGAAATTTTATTTTAAGTAAAGTATTCCTACGACAATTAATTTTTTTATACATTAAAAAAAAATGACAAAAAAGATGGATATGTAAACTAAACGACTAATTCATTTTTTTTTTTTTAAATCAACTCAGACAACTTAGAAAAAAATACTGAATTTCCAACCCCTTCCAGTGATGCACCCCACTCCCGCTTATTCCCTTCCTAGACCTGTCAACTCTCCCCGTCCGACGGGGAGATCTCCGACCCACTTTGGGGGTAGGTGAAAGATGTCTTTCTCTTGTGAAAATGGGTATAGCTTTCATTATCTAAAATCTCCCTACTTTGCTTTATTTCTCCCCGTTTGGGTTTAACGAGTTTGGTCTGCCTGCCCTCCCTAATTATTTGGGACCCGAGAGTACGTGTGTGTCGGAAACAATGCCTTATTTATATAGGGTTTATTAGGTTCTAATTTTAAATACCTCAGATCAAATTTGACATCCAGTCTTACGTGGGCTGCTGAAATGTAATATTATAGAAATACTCAGATC
>OZ024749.1:2523207-2533207 GCA_964016885.1 Eledone cirrhosa
AGCTATTTAAACAACCACTCAACTATTCCAGAAGGGAAATATCTCCGATATGTATCACGCGTTTTGTGAGCCAAATTTAATCCTCATGGACCTGACAAATCCGAGATTATAGCAAAAGTTAGAAGTTAGTCCTACAAAGGTGCGACAGAGAAGGTCGATCAGGTTATCACATAATTACAATACGAGATATTTCAGAATGCAGCCATATTGAATTCATGAATTCCTTTTACAATATACTGTAATACTTAAGTATATACAAACTACATTAGACTATTGGTAATTATATTGAGCAACGTTGTTACACTGTATTGCACTACGAAATGATATACAAATAAATACATAATAGTGTTTTAATATTTTTCTTTTTTCAGAAATCAATTTTCAGATATGACTCTTCAATGAACTTATTTAGAACAACAGAGAGAGTATATAAAAACCAGCCACCATTGAACAAACAAACAAACAAAAACAAAACAAACAAACCATTTCCATAAAAATCTATAGCAGGAAAAAAAAGGAATAATTCGTTAGACCCAACATTTTCTCCATCGTGTGTAAATCGCGAACATAATCAATGACCTTAAAACACAGACGATGATTTGGCGCCAAAATTCGATAGATCACTGATGAGTCACTGTATTATTCCATCCGCCATGTTTACTGGGACAAAATTATAAGGAAATACTGAGATATGTTAAATAGGTTTAATATTATATTCACCTTGAAGCCATGCTTGATTAGTTCACTTTATTGCCTGTCTTTGTCAACAAGTCTAACGAAGCGTTAAGGAATTATAGGATCCGCCATACATTAATGCAGTCATCCATACACACACATTTACATACACACATACTGTCGTACTATAACACACACACACAATGGCTCCATAAAACACACTCATGCACTACTCACAACACACACAAACACTGCTCACAACACACACACACACTGTTCACAATACACACACACACACTGCTTACAACACACACACACAGGTCACAACACACAGAAACACTGCTTACAACACACACACACACACTGGTCACAACACACAGAAACACTGCTCACAACACACACACTGCTCACAACACACACAAGTAAACAGTGACACATCACACACATACATTCTTTAAGTCATACACACTTATAACAGGACGTACACACACAATCGGAGTCAACACATGAATAAGGAGAAATAAATCAATCTATTTACATATAAACTTGTATATATCATAATCATTCTCAGCTGTTTTACGTGTATATAACATAATTAGACACATATACAGCTACCCATACATATGCACATTCATATATGTATTTGCAGAGACTTACACTCAGGCACTCTCAATCAAATACATATTTCTATATTTCTTATCTATTTTATATCAGTGAGTGGCAGCTACTTGCTATAAAAGTTTCGCCAGAGGGTGAATGTATATATCCTTGTATTGCTCTCTCAGATATCTGTGTGGCCGGTCTGCGGCCATGATATATCACTACCTTATAGAGTTTAAACAGTCAATCATACTGTTTCAGTCTTCTATTAACAAACTAGATCTCTTTATGTTAAACTTATTTTACGAGACACGAAAGGACACAACGTAAAATAAAGAGTGATTTTTTACCGACATAACCGTACACACACTCCCATCAACAAACAGATAGACATACTTATACACACTGATGCTGGCATCTTTGTACATGTGTATGTAGCAGGTAGTTTCAGCACGTTCGTGTACTGCTTGTATTATGGTTGTAATGTTCAAGAGAAATACCGAAGAAGCTGGTGATTATTGATTGGCAGACTACTGAAACAGTCTACGAATAGATTCAAGTTATATCACCTTGAATCAATTACTTCCGGAGACCTTGTAACGTTGTAATCGAAGATAAAAAATATCTTTCTTGTGAATCTTTGTGACCACTGACTCAGGAAAGACATCTTCATGAACGCCACCAAAGATGAATGAGAAAAGTTCTCAAAGTTTGGCTGAGATTTTCTTTTTGTTCTGAATGGCTGAAATAAACCTGGTCGATTACGACGATCACCTTTCCAGTTGTTCGATCAAAGGAACAGCAGGAAATCAAGGCAAGTGTCTAATCATTCTGCAGAAACGTGTTCGGGCAGAATCAACGTGATACACTGTGTATCAAGGTTGATCCTTGATATTACAGCTACAGAACATCTGATATGTTTCAAAGAGGTTTCCATTTGTCAAGGTTGACTCACAAAGCATGGCTGTCTCAATGCTGTAAAATCCGGGACCTAATGATTTCTAAGTGTACTCATTAACACTTGGGATCAGCTGCTTCCACTATCTAATATAAAAATCCCTTCTGGCCGGTTATGTTTGCAAGAAAATGAATTTCGTGGGAAACATTCAATATTTATTTCGCTTTTTCTAATAGAATCCTTAAAAACCAACAAAAACACGACTGTATTCCGTATCTATTATTAGTTAGCTCTGTTATCTTTAGAATCAAAGAATGTTTTAGAACTTCCATTTCCAGCTCAGTGCAATGGAGTCGAAAGGTAAATGTATCCCAAGGAATTTAGCAAAGAATATTTGAAATAATTGATAGCTTTCATCTTTGTTTTGAAGATAATAATAATAATTGTTTCTACTTTTGGCACAAGGCCAGCAATAACCCAGTACATTACTGGTACTTTTATTTTATCGACCCGGTAAGGATGAAAGGCAAAGTTAACCTCGACAGGATTTGAACTCAGACCGTAAAGGGACGTAACTATGCTGGAAAGCATGGCGTCCGACCCTCTACCAATACTGTCAATAGGCACAAGGCCAGTAATTTGGGGGAGGGGAAAGTCGATTAAATCGACCCCAGTGAGTAACTGGTACTTTATTATATCGACACCGTAAGGATGAAAGGCAAAGCTAACCATGGCGTGATTAGAACTTAGACCATAAAGGGCCGTAACTCTATGCTGCAAAGCATTGTATCTGACACTCTACCGATTCTGCCAATCCACCACCCTTAATAATAATAATAATAATAATAATAATAATAATAATAATAATAATAATTGTTTCTACATTTGGTACAAGGCCAGCAATTACCCAGTAGATTACTGGTACTTTATTTTAATAATTGTTTCTAATTTAGGCACAAGGCCAGCTATTAAACCAGTGTATGACTGGTACTTTATTTTATCGACCCAGTAAGGATGAAAGGCAAAGCTAACCTCGGCGGGATAATAATAATAATAATAATAATAATAATAATAATAGTTTCTACTTTAGGCACAATGCCAGCAATTCGAAGGGGGGGGGGAGTCGATACATCGGGTCCAGTGCGTTACTGGTATGTCATTTTATCGACCCAGTAACATAAAACATCAGTAATGCATTATCATTAATTGCTAACCTAGTGTTTTCTGTGAACCCGAACTTGAGCGACAAAAAGGTAAGGGGATATTGAAACATACCAGGATCCTGTTAGGGGGATAAGGAGGTTGAGGAGGTCAACACATAAGAAAACCTCTTTGTTATTTGTGTATTAGGGACTGGTACAAACACAGAATAGAAAGATACCCGAATTTAAGACAAAATACAGTATTGATCCAAACTCTTAACTGGGTACAGCAATAATTGCCAAAAAGGTCCTGGAGCTCTAAAGAAACCACTTGTGACCCCAACTTTACTAATATACTAATTACAACAACAAATAAATGTTTCTACTTTAGGCACAAGGCCAGCAATTACCCAGTACACTACTGGTACTTTATTTTAACGACCCCGTAAGGATGAAAGGCAAAGTTAACCTAGGCGGGATTTGAACTCAGACCGTAAAGGGACGTAACTATGCTGGAAAGCATGGTGTCCGACCCTCTACCGATACTGCCAATCCACAACAACAACAAATAATGATTTCTAGTATAGGCACAAGGCCAGTAATTTTTTTGGGTGGGCGGGTGGGGGGTTGATTAAATCGACCCCAGTGTATTACTGGTATTTTATTATTTCGACCCCGTAAGGATGAAAGGCAAAGCTAACCTCGGCGCGATTAGAACTCATAAAGTAAAAGGCCATAACTCTATGGTGCAAAGCATGTCCGACGCTCTACCGATTCTGCCAATGTAATAGTAATAATGATAATAATTGTTTCTACTTTAGGCACAAGGCCAGCAATTATCCCAGTGTATTACTGGTACTTTATTTTAACGACCCCGTAAGGATGAAAAGCAAAGTTAACCTCGGCGGGATTTGAACTCAGATCGTAGTAATAATGATAATAATGATTTGTTTATTAACCACAAAGGGTCCATAATGAGAAAACGGAATTTTTGTAACCGTTTGACTGATTAGAACTTTGATAAATGTGGAATTAATTTATTGAAAATAGACACTGCTAATGAAATATAGGGTTTTAATTATTTTATACAGGAAAGAGAGACAGAATGAGTGAGTAGGTGGGGGGAAGTGGGGGTGATGGAGAAAGTGTGAGGGAGAGAGAGAGTGTGAGTGAGTGAATGAGTGGTAAAGGGACAGAGAGTGGGAGAATGAGAACGAGTCAGAGAGGAGGGTGAGAGAAACAGAGAAGAGAGGGTGAGAGAGAGAGAGAGAAGAGAGGAGAGCGAGAAGAGAGGAGAGGAGAGCGAGAGAGAGAAGAGAGGGATAAGAGAGAGAGAAGAGAGGAGAGCGAGAAGAGAGAGAGAAGAGAGGAGAGCGAGAAGAGAGGGAAGAGAGGAGAGAGAGAAGAGAGAGAGAGAGAGAGAGAGAGAGAGAGAGAGAAGAGAGGAGGGTGATAGAGAGAGAAGAGAGGAGAGTGATAGAGAGAGAAGAGAGGAGAGCGAGAGAGAGAGAGGAGAGAGCGAGAGAGAGAGAGAGAGAGAGAGAGAGAGAGAGAGAGGGGAGGATGAGAGAGAGAGAAGAGCGAGAACGGAGGAGAGCGAGAGAGAGAGAATAGAGGAGAGAGAGAGAAGAAAGAGAGAGAAGAAGAGAGAGAGAAACCCTCAATAGATATTTCCAAAAAAAGATATACCAATAAGAAATTACGACACACACACATTCACACATACAGACACACACATTCACACACATTCACACATACAGACACATACATTCACACATACAGACACACACATTCACACATACAGACACACACATTCACACATACAGACACACACATTCACACACATTCACACATACAGACACATACACACGTGTTTCTATCTCACTCATTCTCCTGTTCAGCACTGTGTCACTGGAAGTACAAATAGGGGTGTGTGTATGTTTCTTGTGTGCTTCTATGTGTGTGTTTGCGTGCTTCTGTGTGTGTATGTTTGTGTGCTTCTGTGTGTGTGTTTGCGTGATTCGGTGTGTGTATGTTTGTGTGTGTGTGTGCTGCTATGTCTGTGTTTGGGTTCTTCTGTGTGTGTACTTGTGTGCTTCTGTGTGTGCGTTTGTGTGCTTCTGTGTGTGCGTGTGAGTGCTTCTGTGTGTGTGTGTTTGTGTGCTTATGTGTATGTGTGTTTGCTTCTGTGTGTATGTTTCTTGTGTGCTTCTGTGTGTGTGTGTGTGTGCTTCTGTGTGTGCGTTTGAATGCTACTGTGTGTGTGTGTTTGTGTGTTTGTGTGCTTCTGTGTGTGTGTGTGTGTGTGCTTATGTGTGTATGTTTCTTGTGTGCTTCTATGTGTATGTATTTGTGTGCTTCTGTGTGTGTGTTTGTGTGCTTCTGTGTGTATGTTTGTGTGCTTCTGTGTGTGTGTTTGTGTGCTTCTGTGTGTATGTTTGTGTGCTTCTGTGTGTGTGTTTCTGTGCTTATGTGTGTATGTTTGTGTACGGACGTACTCCGTTGGTGTGTTGGAGTAAGAGGTGTGCTGTAGCTGTTCTGTCACATTACAGTCTGAGTTCAAATCCCATCGACATCTTCGTCGCCGTTTCATTATCCCAGGAGTGGTGACACTAAATTAAGATCATGTCGTCGATCAGGGACTAGAACCATTGTAATCGATTAACACACGGTTTGTGCCTATTTGAGGAGTCAATATTTTCTGTATAGTTCTCAATGTCAATGAGACACTCGCGAGGTTTTATTTGAACTTTCATCGTTTTTGTCGACGTAATTCTATCAATGTTGTATCTAATAATTATTTTATTTCATAGAAAAATAAAATGTTAGATTGAGAAGAATGGACTGTAAAATATAGAGAAAAAAGGGAAGGGGAGGAAATGGTAAGAATTCTAGTGTCAGAGAAGAATGGGGTGGGGAAAGGGGTGGGGAGTGGGCCCGGTGGAAGAAGGGCTGCGGACAAGACAATTTATTCTCGCGGATAGTGTGGCTTTGTACTTAGAGTCCAATGTTTTGTGTCCTTGAGACACTTTATTTGCCGTTGTTCCAAGCCACTGGGATATAACTCTAATTCCAATCACCTTCTCACTGATTGTGTCATTCTGAATCATCCTAAAACCAAGGGAACTTCTAGCCTTGGAAGACTCAGCCACATTCCAACTGGAAAACGCATCGTCATAACCGATGGAGTTTACACACTGTTTTATTCAAATTATTACTTCTTTTGTGCTTAAGGCGGTGGAGAGGCTGAGTCGTTAGAAGGTCTGATAGAAGTTTTATGGTATTCGTAGTGGCTCTCTACTCTTTGAGTTCAAATCCTTCCGTGGTTGTCTTTGCCTTTCATACTTTCGAGGTCGATAAATAAAGTACTATTCTAGTACTGGAGTCGATTCTTACTCTACATTTCTTTCTCATTTTCCTTTCTCTGGAAGAAATCTGCTGGAGAGGGATGAGCTCCGCAGACTTAAATTGCCCAAGAAACGCCGATTGTCATTTACGGCACCCGTACGACTCTATCAGGAGGTATGATATCATACCATACCATTACTTCTTCGTGATTTGGGCAGTGGTGTGGCAGAATCGGTAGCACGTCGGATGACATGCATTGCGGCATTAGTTACGTACTTTTACGGTGTGAGTTCAAATTCCACCGATGTTAATTTTGTCTTTCAACCTTGCGGAGTCTATAAAATAAAGTACCAGTAATAGACTTTCCCTTCCTCCAAATTGTTGGCCTTGTGCCAAAACGAAAAAAAACATTATTTTCTTCATATCTGTAACGGATTCCGATGTCTTTACTGATTTCATTTTGAATTCTTTTTTTATATTGGAAATTTTATTCAAAAGCAAAAAAAACAAACCTTATTTAGTTAGAAAAAATAAAAAGGAGGGGGGGGGGGCATAAGGAAAGAAAAGGGAAATATAGAAAAAAAGAAAAGCGAGAAAGAAAGAGGGTGGGTGGGTGGTAAGAGCTCTGGTGTCACAGAAGAGAGGGAGGTGGTGTTTGGGCTTTGGGTTGAAGTATACTTGAAGTGTTTATCAGAAATCAGTGATCACTTCAATATACTGCTTTTTTACCATTTTTGTTTTTTAAGAAAGTACAAAGACACACACACACATACACGTGCACACATACACACACACGCACACACACATACGCGCACTCACACATACACAGGCGCAAACACATACACATACATGTATATATATATATACGGGATAACAAATTATTGTTATAGGTAGTCCACTTAGATGTAGTCCAGTTAGGGTACTCCGAGTAGTGGATAGTATTAACGCTTGGCTAAGTTTGACTCAACAAGGCGTTTCCATAGTGATGGTGCGAGTACGCGGTGATTTCTATGTAGTTTACAGTTGGAGTATGATAAATCAAGAAAGAAGAGTGACACGGTTTGCTACACAATAAGGGCTTTATTCACATTGCTGACAATTGTTTCTCTGAACTGGTAGGTCTAGAGATCGCTACCCGCCTGTTTCTGCGTCAATCGATCACCAATACATAGTTATAACCAGTCAATTCACCAGAGCTTGCGAGAATGAAGGAAATACACAGGCATGGCTACTATAAATAGTAGTAATGGCATTAAATCAGAACCATAATAACAATACTAACAATGCTAGCAATAAATTAGTTGAAATAATCACAACATCAATCTAAGTAAGACATATAGAGTATACTTATGACTTTAGCATGTAGAACGAGCTGATATGAGGCAGATGTATGAAATTGACATGTAAAAGCTGTCATGGGGAGTATTATATATAGTGTAGAGATAACCTGGGGCTTGAAACAAGCAATGTGGTTAAAGAAATGTGATTAAAGCCCTTATTGTATAGCAAACCGTGTCACTCTTCTTTCTTGATTTATATATATATATATATATATATATATATATATATAGACAGATATATATATATATATATAGACAGATATAAATATATATATATATATATATATATATAATTTGTTTATTGATATTTTACGTCAACAGTTGTGTTGACATGTTTAGATTTTAATATAAGGAATTCCACAGAAAAGAAAGAAAAGAAATGTCGGAGGTGGAGATGGAGTAATATAATGATAATATAAGGGAGGGAAAGAAGGAAACAAGTGACAAAGAGAGAGTGTGTGAGGAGAGAGAGGTGGGTGTGAGAGAGAGAGAGGGGGAGAGAGAGAGGAGAGAGAGAGAATGGGAAAGAGATAGGAGAGAGAGAGAAGGGGAGAGGGGGGGATAGAGAGATTGAGAAGAGAGAGAAAGAGTGAGGAGGAGAGAGTATGAGTGAGGAGGGAAGAGTGTGAGTGAGGAGGAGAGAGTGTAAGTGAAGAGGAGAGGGTGTGAGTGAGAGTAGAGAGTGTGAGTGAGGAGAGAGTGTAAGTGAGGAGGAGAGAGTGTGAGTGAGGAGGAGAGAGTGTGAGTGAGAGTAGAGAGTGTGAGTGAGAGTAGAGAGTGTGAGTGAAGAGAGGAGAGTGTGAGTGAGGGGAGGAGAGTGTGAGTGAGGGGAGAGAGTGTGAGTGAGGAGGAGAGTGTGAGTGAGAGTAGAGAGTATGAGTGAGGAGAGGAGAGTGTGAGTGAGAGGAGAGAGTGTGAGTGAGGAGGAGAGTGTGAGTGAGAGGAGAGAGTATGAGTGAGAGGAGAGTGTGTGAGTGAGGAGGAGAGAGTGAGAGAAAAGAAGATAGCTTCTGAGTGATGTTAATGTTGGAACAAGTAATAAAAGTTGAAATATTTATGAAATAGGAAGAATTTGGTGACTGGGAGAAAAGATGGAATGAGAAAACATAAGATATGTCACAGCTATAACACATAAGATATGTCACAGTTATAAAACATAAGATATACGTAACAGTTATAAAAAAAAATAGAAAACAAAGAAAATAGATTTAACTGAGGAAATGGAAGAGTTGAAGAAATATGAAGAAGATTTAGAATATTTGAAAGTCGCAAAAACAGGAGAGAAATAAAGTTTAAAAAATTGGGTTTTGAAATAGCGATGAAAAATTAAAACTAATCTGATAAATATGAGATAAAAGGGAAAAAAGATGCTGGATAGGAAGGAAGAATGGTTAAGGTTAAGAACACGAAACAAACTAATAAGGAACAAAATAAAAATGACATATATATCCTGAAGACAAAGAAGATTTCTTATTATTGAAGAACGCAAGAAGAAAAATATTAAGAACGTTGTGTGAAAAAATGAAGAAGGAATTGAGGAGAGAAGGAAGACGAAATATAGAAAATAAGATGGAAAGATGGAACTAGAGAAAACGTTACAAAAAACAAATAAACACACACACACACACATATATATATATGAATACACACACACACACATATATATAAACACACACACACATACTCGAACACACACACGAACAAAAACACACACATATATATATATATAAACACACACACACACACGAACAAGCACACACATATATATATAAACACACATATCTCTATATATATATAAAGACACACACATGCAAAACGTAGATTATACAAAAATTAGAGAAACTTTTAATAGGAAAATATTAATAAAAAATATATAATGAAAATAAAAATTATGAGAGGAAAAGAAAGAGAAGAAAGGATATAATATGCAAATCCAGAAGAAAAAAATATATAGAAAAAACAAAATGCCACCAAATTTTCAAAGAATAAATTTTTAA
>OZ024749.1:2535707-2540707 GCA_964016885.1 Eledone cirrhosa
TCCGTTCATTGCCAGAGAACGTCTCCACGAACCACCTAGTAGAATATTTGTCTACGACTTCATTTATACCATAAACGTGATTTTGTTTATGCGTGTAATTGTTTTCAATGCTCCAAATAATGACGTATTATCTTCGTTTTTCCCGTTATTTGCCAGGGAACGTTTCCACGAACCAAAGTATCGTCTTCCTGTCTTCCTTCGGTTGCAACGTTTTTCGAAATATTTACTTCTGCGTTCACAGATTGATTTTTTTAGTTTCTGAAGATCCGGTTAAGGGTGAAAGCAGCGATTCTTTGCTTAAACTTTAATCTGTTATTTTAATAAATATATATATATATACACACAAGATTAAAATAGTTATGGCTTCTACAGGAATAGAACTGTTTCATTCGACGGAAACATTTATAATCCTGTAAAAGCTATTGTACCTTACTTGTTGTGGTTATCCCCGATTGAACCAAGGACGGACACACACACATACACACACACACACACACACACATATATATATATATACATTTATATATATATATATATATACATATATATATATATATATTCTAGGGCGGGTAAAATTCCCGAGATCCATGGACGAGTTCTCTCCAGCGGTCTCTGTCCCTCATTATCGCTACCATGTCCTGCGTCTCCAACAAACCAGTGTCTATCCTTAGTGCATCAACATACGTTAACCTTGGTCTTCCTCTTCCAGTCTGTCCATGTAGGGGATCCCACAGGAGCACTGAGTGCAATGTCAAATCTGGATGTCGGTGAGCATGTCCAGCTAAGCTCAGTCTCCTCTATGATCGGTAAGAGTTGGCAGGAATACCAGGAAGACATCGAGTTCAATGTTAATTGAACAAGTACTTTCATGGTTTTGCAATCTTCAGATTCATATTCAGTGGTGACAGTCAAGTTTGCAATTTTCAACAGTTGAAAATTGCAAACTTGACTGTCACCACTGAATGCGAACCTGAAGATTGCGAAAGTATGAAAGTACTTGTTCAATTAACATTGAACTCGTTGTCTTCCTAGCATTCCTGCCAACACTTACCGAGGATCACGAATCCTGGGTAATGACCAAAAGAATACAATTGCAAATAAAAGTGGCAGAAATGGGATTCCTCCGAAGCGTCTTAGGAGTAACTCGATAAAGTGCATAACTCAGAGACCAGAGAGTCACTCCAGGTTGAGCCGCTACTTCTCCGAATGAGAGATCACAACTGTGATATTATGAGTTTGTGGTTAGAATGTCTCAGTAAGGTATCACTGGACAGATTTTACAGACAAAACCAACTGGCAAGAGACCCAGAGGTAGACCCTGAGCAAGATAGTTGGATATCATCCATGAGCTTGGCTGGTCACGCTTTGGGATCCAGCTGGATCAGTTGGAGGTGTTTGCTACTGACAGATTCGCTGGAAGGAGTGTTTGAGAAGGACTCTGCCCCCACGACCCTCTCAGAAATAAGTGGGTGAAGAAGAAGATATTGTCAATTTACTTTTCAATTTACATATATCTATATGCATACATATTTGCGTATAATACCAATATACACACTTCATATGGTAGCAGAAAAACGTACGTAGGGCAGGTTTTTTGCTAGTATGTACAATATATATACACACATATATATACAATATATATATACACACATATATATACAATATATATATATATACACATATATATACAATATATATATATACACATATATATATACACGCATATATATATATATATATATATATATATATATATATATATATATATATATATATATATATATATTTTATACATATATATGTATATAAGCCAGTTCTATATTTAATATATATATATCTTTAAGTCGTTTGGAAGCCTCGACAATGCAAATGGGTAAATCTCCGGGTAACAAGATCCGGTGGTGGAGAGAGAGATGTAAGTGGGTGTACGTTGAGATGCGTGGTGTGTATAAGACGTGTAGAAGAATGAAGGAAAGAGTATAAAGGATAAAATTAAAATAACAACACGAGAGAGGGTTACCTTGGGAGAGATTAAATTGTATTCTCTCCAACGCCGCCGTGGGCGTTATATTATCTGCATGATGTAGAAAAGATTCCATCAGTATTGCCCATATGATATTGGCATCACCTTTAAACTACACCTAAGGCTTGGGTGCCCTGCTAGCAGCCTACAACACAAATCAAACTTACATCTCGTAACAATACGGCACAATTATTTCACCGCAGTTGGACCCTCTTTCTTTAACATTATACCAAAACACATTAAAACAGAAACAGACCCCATAAACTTCAAGAAGTCTTTTGACAAATTCCTTCGAGAAATTCCGGACATGCCTCCGTAAACAATAACTCTCTACTTGAGTGGGCCATGGTGCCCAAATCCAGATTTGAAAGACTTCACCAGGTGGTGCTATTAAATTAGACATGGCCTGGGCCAAAATTGGCCAAACCCTATCAAAGTTATATACATACATACACACACACACACACACACATATATATATATATATATATAGAGAGAGAGTTAATAGATGAAACAAACAAAACACATGATATGCATGCACACATATTCAAACATACATATATAGATATCAAAGTCATAAACAATTATGAATTTATATATATATATTCAATGATATTTAATAAATAGAAACTATATTTATATAACCATATTTATTCTATTATATATATTCCAACGGTACCAAAACTTTAGTACGCTCTCATCAGATAAAATATCCTGGAAGAAGATCTTAACGGTTGGTTCAAGTTTTTCCTGGATAGTATTCCTTTTGAATTAATATATATATATATATATATATATATATATATATATATATATATATATATATATATATTAATTCAAAATATTAATTAATTCAAAATATTAACAAAAATAGACATTAGTGTGATCAGGTATATTTTATTATACATGTTTCAGGGGTACTGAGCTATCTTCAACAGTACGCCCTCATCAGATAAAATAAGATGATGCATGTCATACCCTGACTTAGTAGATGGTTAAGAGTCAGTCATGGTAGCCATGACTGAATCTTAACAATGACTGACTCTTAACCATCTACTAAGTCAGGGTATGACGTGCATCATCTTATTTTATCTGATGAGGACGTACTGTTGAAACATGTATAATAAAATATACCTGATCACACTAATGTCTATTTTTGTTAATATTTTGAATTAATATTAATAACTCCGGAAAACCATAACTGTTGAGTTCTTCCAATCCATTGTAAAACTAATTCTTTGATTTATTCATTGAACCTTGTTTAACCTTTATATATACATATATATATATATACACATATATATATATATAAAGTGTGCGTGTGTATTTAGATTGTAATCCCCTTTTATTGGAATTTACTCCATAGTTTGACGTATTTCACTTTTTCTTAATTTCAGACTAATTTGGTCGGCCATTTTCTCTGCGAGAATTCTTTCGTTCTTTGATTCTTAAGACATCGTAACCATTTATAGCTCACGAATTAAATTGCTGTGAGTTGTTTATTTGTACACTTTCTGTCATACTTTGTTCGAGGCATGTCGGTAATTGCAAAGTTCCGGTATGTGTACCGGTATGTTATTACGTGTGTACCGGTATGTTATTACGCGTGTAGGTATATGTTATTACATGTGTAGGTATATGTTATTACGTGTGTACGGCTATGTGTTATTACGTGTGTAGGTATATATGTTATTACATGTGTACGTGTATATGTTATTACGTGTGTACGTGTACGTTATTACGTGTGTACGTACATATGTTGTGTGTACGGGTATATGTTATTACGTGTGTACGTATATGTTATTAGGTGTGTGAATCTATGTTTAGATTTATGTCTGTTATTATATGTAGATGACTGTATATGTACACGAGTGTATATTTATTATTGGCGGTCCCAGAATGTTTACTATATTGTCAGTTACACAATTCCGTGTATAGATGTATATACTGTGGATCTATGAATATATCTTCTTACAGAAATATGATTACATGTATGTTTATTTCACTTATTTATCTGTACGAACGAATAAGGTATGTCTATGATGTATATATATATATACATTACAAACAAAACCACAAGAATTACAGGGAATTAATGGTTAGTAAATGTAATTTCCTAATTAGCTGAGATATTTCTGGCTTGGTTAATCTAGTCCTGTCATGGCTGGCATTGATTCAATTACTAACGTAACCAAGAGATCTCTATAATCACAGGTATAAATCTAAAGCTAAATCCAGGTGTATTACCTGAAGATGCCTCATTAAAAGACCATAAAGATTTTCTTTTCCTCTTACATTTAACATTACGTTAATGTTTGCTATAAAGCTGACCACCGCCACCATCACCCACAGTCACCCTCACCGCTATCATCACTCACAGTGCCACCAATACCCACAGTCACCACCACCACCACCACCGTCACAATCACCGCCACCATTACCAACACTGCCCACCACCACCACCACCACCACCACCCACACCGTGACCATCACCCCACTGCCACCATCACCACGACCACCTGCCACACCGGCACCATCACCACCACCCACACCGGCACAACCACCGCCGCCATCACCTTCACCACCACCCACACTGCCACCACCAACCAGACCGTATATATATATATATATATATACACCAACATATATTTATGTATATTTATATATATAATATCAATAATATTAATAAATGGAAACTATATTTATAAAACCATATTTATTTTATTATATACATTTCAAGGGTAGCAAAACATTGGTAGGCCCTCATCAGATAAAATACAAAATTTGTTTTATAAATAGTGACATATCCTTAAATGGTGCAATAGATGATAAAGAGGTTGGGAGAGGGTAGCAAGGAATGAGTGAAGGTATTACTCAGCATGATCAAAAACAATAAAAAAAGTACAAAAATACAAAGATAACAAAAGTTTATGAAATGCGCATAATAATATACATGGAACTCTTTTAACCATCTTTT
>OZ024749.1:2550707-2553207 GCA_964016885.1 Eledone cirrhosa
AGCACTTGAAACAGACAACCAACGAAGAATTCGTCGAACCGGGTCAGCTTTGCAATGTCTATTAAACAAATCCCAGGGTCAGACCCTAGCTGTTGCTGGTCTTCTTTTGGAAGAGTCATGTTTTTCACACGGGCAACTATACGTTGGCTGTTCAAGAGTGGGAAGCAAGACAAATCTCTTTGCATATGCCCGACACGGAAGAACAAGGGACATTGTGTACAAGGAAGTGCTACAATCATTGTTTAGGTAGACGAGGCAGAAGGGGATATACACGATTGGCTGAAGAAGGACGAGATTGTGTCAGTAACACGACCAACGGCAGCTACCACAACAACAGCAGCAAAATAAAAAAAAAAAAAAAAAAAAGGAGGGAACGCAATTACATGCTTTTTGAAAAATCTTAACGGAAAATTATCTGCATAAGAACAAAATGTAGACACCATCCCGAGGCCGAGGTATTCCTTACTTCTCTGTACTGTTTCAGAAAGGAGGGATAAACATGCCAACCTATGTTTAGAAGCACGAGCAACGCCGGGCTATTCACCTAGTTTATATATATATATATATATATTGTGAGCACAGGGAGAGAGAATGTGAGATACAAATGTTGTGTTGTAGATGTATGTCTAGAAGAATAACAACAAATATTTACTGAGATGTTGATTCCATAAATTTAGTCTTCTAAGTTCTGATCATATTACTGTTCGGTCTCTGGCTGAAAGCATTCCAAACAGGTATTTCAATGTCGTGACATCTCGTCAGCTCTCGCCTTTATTATGAATCCCCTTCTTTTCATGCCTCCGTTAACATACATATTTGTATGGATGACTGCATATTTACGAATGTGGCCGATGACAAAAGTGTCTCACCTACCAATTATATAATTAGACAGCCGAAATTATTGGCTGTTTTATTATTAAATACTAAATTAAACTATGTCAAGTAGGTCGACTGTTAGCATATTTACAGCCTCGAACAAAATACTTTCCAGAAATTGCTTAGATTATTTATGGTCGATTTAAGCTACTTTCCCCTTCCTTAAAATTTCTGGCCTTGTGATAGAAAACAAGCAAGTACTTTATATAACCCCAACGAAGTCAAGCACTTCTCTCGCAGATATTTTATACCCAAAAGTACGGAAGCGACAGATATTTTATACTCCAAAGTACGGAAGCGACATATATTTTATACCCAAAAGTGCGGAAGCGATGTGCTTGTCTCTGACTCGAGCAAATGTCACTGGTAATCGGTTAAAAACTCTGAAATATTAGTGCCTTAACCACACTCAGGCATTTGACTAAATACATACACACACACACTAACTCACCCACAGACGTACGTACGTGTGAGGGTAAATGAAGGGGACAAAATTACCTCCAGTATGAAAATCCCGCCACTCAAAATAGAACATGTTACGTCGTTTAGACAGGATATACATAAAACAGACTTCAACCTCCAACCCGTACACGACTACGGAGTGTACAACCGTTGGCTACTATTACACACATATAACCCAATAACCCTCAGACACTTTAAAACCAATAACACATACTAGGTATACAGCACACACCAGCAAAATGCGACCCTAATCGATAGCGAACATCATGAATTTAACCTGAGTGAAGGTGACATGAATATATTCCCTACAATAACTTAGACAACCATAAATAACGGTAACATTTAACCAAACACAACCCACGCAAATCTTTACTAGCCTAAAACATATATACCAGACAAGGAGAGGTCAACATAACATCCCTCAGGAATAGAGAAAGAAATTAGTTATACACAGGCTTCAGAACTCATACATAAAACAACAACAAATCTAATAACCCTCAGACGTACACAACTCTATTCTACCAATTGTATTGCCAGCACCTATCCTGTATAACATCGGTGCCACCAATACTTACATCACTCAGTAATAACTGGCAGAATTATCTAAACAAATAACGACATAGAAACATCACAATACCAAATACGGACTCACACGACCTTTACATAACATACAATACCACACATTGGATTCTTTCACCAAGAAGAGTAAAGACCTCCTTCGGTCACGAATGACCATGAGATTTGTACCTAGAAAGTTCCCCTCCGAGGAACTAGTCCGGGCAAGGTTGTTTGTGGAAGACCAACAGTCGCCCATACATACCAGCCTAAACTCTCCACGCCACCGATGTTGTCCAAGGTAAAGGCCATGGTCAATACATCTTGGCTCCAGTGACGTTGCAACTCATTTCTACATTTGAGTGGACTGGAGCAACGTAAAATAAAGTGTCTTGCTCATGAACACAACGCAAAGCCAGGCCGAGAATCGAAATTACAATCTCACAATTATAAGCCCGATGCTCTAACTACTAAGCCATGTAACTTCACTATATTATATTACTTATCTCCAAACAAGTACTAATTGACAGATCTTATTCTTCACTTAAAGTACAGGCACAAAAGATACACATATTAGACAACGACATATTAAGAAACCACCAGTGAC
>OZ024749.1:2568207-2595707 GCA_964016885.1 Eledone cirrhosa
AAGGCTCCAATATCCTCTCATTCTTATCTCCCAGCTTGTCTCAAACCAAGTAAGGAAGGCTCCAATATCCTCTCATTCTTATCTCCCAGCTTGTCTCAAACCAAGTAAGGAAGGCTCCAATATCCTCTCCTTCTTATCTCCCAGCTTGTCCTTGTGATAACGTGTACCAAATCTACTGAAATTTTACATCGTAAAGCTATTTTTTTTCACAGACACGGAATACACATAAATATGCGCACGCACTCACGTTTTTACATACACAACTTATATAAGAATTGTATAAATTTATATTTGCGTGTGAGTATAAAATTGTGAGATCTGTGTATGTGTATATATATATCATAAAACATGTCTATAGAATCACCAGATAAAATATATACCCATTTCTCTCCCAATTAGCATAATTAACCATATAAAAAATCAATTAGACCAAGATATAAGAATAAAAGCTCCTATGAAGAAATCTCCGACAAATAACCGAAAGCAGCCCCTCGCGGTGGTTTATAAACCTTTATATATATATATATATATATATATATATATACTAGATGTGTATATATATAAATAAAATTAGTCCTATATCTTCCAGCCTTCATTGCTATTTCATCGATTTAAAGATCATATACATCTGGTTGGTGCGAGCAACTGCTAAAGAAAGTCGTTGGGACACGTAAATAGGGGAAACGAGCGATATATATATATACATATATAAATATATACTAGATGTGTGTATGTATATATACATGAAAAATTAGGGACCCTGATTGCTGAGCTCCCGACGTTTTAACAGCTAGACACGAACAAAAACACGCATATATATATATATATATACACAAACACACAGATTTAAATACCAATAGGAATATATATATATGTATGTATATATATATATATATATATATATATATATATATATATATATATATATATATATATATATATATATGTATATATTTATATATATATATACACAAACACACACATTTAAGTAGCAATAGGAATATATATATATATGTATATATATATATACACAAACACAGACATTTAAGTAGCAATAGGGATATATATATATATATATATATATATATATATATATATATATATATATATCACATACATTCATACATACATTTGTCAATCATCGATGAAACGACTTTCGGCCCGTTTGGTTCGTATTACTTAATTTTCTTTTATCTTTTCATTCACATTTCGTGTTATTGCACTTTTAAGGATCAGCCAGATCGAAATATTTACAGTAAATAAATTTCAGTTGTCTTGTCAGAACTGGACGGATAATTATCTACTTCCTACATATATTTCAACAATAATCAATTATTGTTATAACCCGATATATATATAAAAGGAGAAACAAAACGAAGAAAAAGAAGAAAGAAGAAGAAGAAGAAAAAGAATGAAGAAGAAGAAAAAGAATACAGAAGAAGAAAAAGACAGAAGAAGAAGAAAAAGAAAGAAAAATACATGTAGAAATAGGAGAAGAACGAGAAGAAATAGAGGAAAAAGAGAGATAAAGAGGAAAAAGAAAGAGAGACAAAAGAGAGGAAAAAGAAAGAGAAAAGGTAAACAAGAGAAGACAGCATTCATCACATTTTGACAAGTTTTGAATTTTTTCATTTTTCTGGTAAAGTAGATTAGAGAACTGTTTTATTATTAAATATTTCACTGATTCCAGCGGGAATCGAACTAGGCCCACTGATATAAGCCGTGTCCCCCACCACCCTGCACCAGGCCCACTGATATAAGCCGTGTCCCCACCACCCTACAACAGGCTCACTGATATAAGCCGTGTCCCCACCACCCTGCACCAGGCCCACTGATATAAGCCGTATCCCCACCACCCTGCACCAGGCCCAGACATAACTCCACCACCCTACACCAGCCCCAGGCCAGCTGATAGAAGCCATACCTTTACGACCCTACACCGCCCCCAGCCATACCTCCACAAACCTATACCACCTCCAGACATACCTCCACGACCCTACACCACCCCAGCCATACTTCCACGACCCTACACCACCCCAGCCATACGCCCACGAACATCCACCACCCCCAGCCACCACCACGACCCTACACCACCCTCAGACATACCTCCACGACCTACATCACCCCAGCCATACCTTCACGACCCTACACCACCCCAGCCACACGCTCATAAACATCCACCATCCCCAGCCATACCTCCACGACCCTACACCACCCCCAGCCATACCTCCACGACACTACACCACCCACAGCCATACCTCCACGACCCTACACCACCCCCAGACACCTCCACAACCCTACACCACCCACAGCCATACCTCCACGACCCTACACCAACCCCAGACGCATCCACGACCCTACAACACCCTCATTCACCACCACGACCCTACACCCCACCCCCAGCCATACCTCCATGAGCCTACACCACCCCCAGCCATAGCTCCACGACACTACACCACCCACAGCCATACCTCCACGACACTACACCACCCACAGCCATACCTCCACGACACTACACCACCCAAAGCCATACCTCCACGACCCTACACCACCCCCAGACACCTCCACGACCCTACACCAACCCCAGACGCATCCACGACCCTACAACACCCTCATTCACCACCACGACCCTACACCCCCCCCAGCCATACCTCCATGAGCCTACACCACCCGCAGACACCTCCACGACCCTACACCACCCCCAGACACCACCACGACCATACACCACCCCCAGCCATACCTCCACGACCCTACACCACCCCCAGCCATACCTCCACGACTCTACACCACCCCCAGCCATACCTCCACGACCCTACACCACCCCCAGCCATACCTCCACGACACTACACCACCCACAGCCATACCTCCACGACCGTACACCACCCCCAGCCATACCTCCACGACCCTACACCACCCGCAGACACCTCCACGACCCTACACCACCCCCAGACACCACCACCACCCTACACCAGTCAGCTAAAGACGACCATGTACTTTACAGCGATTATTGATGTTAGAATATTTGATTTCAAAATGTTCAGATTTGTTCAACTTTTGCCTGCCAGATATCCACAGCAGAATCTTGATATTGATTTAACTGTTCTTACATGTGCCACACGATATCATATATACACATACATATACACATCTATAGTCATATATATATATACATATAAATGTGTATATATATATATATATATATATATATATATATATATATATATATATATATACATACATTTATATATATACACATATATGCATACATATATACATACAAGTGTACATGTATATACATATATACGCATATACATGTATATATGCGTATATACGCATATACATGTATATCTATATATATACACATATACACATATATGTATATACTTATATTTACATATACACGTATATATATATATACACACACACATATTTATATATATATATACACACACACACACATATATATATATATATACACGTATATATATATATATATATATATATATATATATACACATATATATATATATATATATATACACACATATATATGTACAGACAAACATATATATATATATATATATATACACACACACATATATATATATATGTACACACACATATATATATATGTACACACATGTATATATATATATATACATATACACATATATATATATATACACACATATATATATATTTATATAAACATATATATATATTTATATATATATATACACGTATATATATAATATATATATATATATATATATATATAGTATACACGTATTTATATAATATATATATATATATATATATATACATATACACGTATATATATAATATATATATATATATATATATATACATATACACGTATATATATAATATATATATATATATATACATATACACGTATATATATATACAAATATATATATTTATATAAAAATATACACGTATATATATATATATATATACATATACACGTATATATATATACAAATATATATATTTATATAAAAATATACACGTATATATATATATATATATACATATACACGTATATATATATACAAATATATTTATATAAAAATATACACGCATATATATATGCACATATATATATATATATACATATACACGTATATATATATATATATACACATATATGTATATATAGATATACACGTATATACACATATTTATATATACATATATACACATATATGTATATATTTATATATACATATATACACATATATGTATATATTTATATATACATATGCACGCATATATATACACACATATATACATATATATATATATATATACATATATATTTATATACACTTTTACTCTTTTACCTGTTCCAGCCATCCGGCTGAGGCCATGCTGGGGCACCGCCCTTGTTGCTACACATTTTATCTCCAGCCCATATTGGTTGGCCACTGGTGTAAGAGGGAGTTTGTAGCTGCTGCCCTTAGGTTTCCCTCGTGCCTTGCTGTGGGCTCATCTGGGATCCTGGATAGCAAGGTATCAAGATGTTTCTTGAAGACATCCAACTCCACACCATGCAGATCACTCAGATCTCTCGCAGCTTGTTGAAGAGTTGAGGGCTCTTTAATCCCAGGCTATTGCAATATCTGCTCCTCATTCTAGATGTGGAAGACGGGCCCTGTTCGACGGTTCGTCCAGCTCCCAATGCCAAAATTTGGTGCTAGTCCCTCCAGGATTTTCCACATGTAGATCACTGCGTATCTCTCCCGTCTTCGTTCCAAGGAGTAGAGGTTCAGTTCTTTTAGCCTCTCCCAGTAGCTTATCTCCTTCATCGTGGTAATCCTCTTGGTGTAGCTTCGCTGGATTGCCTCAAGCTCCGTGCTTAGATTGACATATGGGGTGACCACAACTGGGAGCAATAGTCCAGGCGGCTTAGGACAAACGTCTTCCATAGTGTCAACATGGTATCTCGGTCTCTGTCCGGAAAGTCCTCAAGATCCAGCCAGCGAGTCGTCTGCACTTTGTCGCCACTTTCATGATGTGTTAGGAAAAAGATGCATCATCGCTCATGTCTATACCCAGGTCTCGTATCGATTTTGACACGGGGATATCGGTCCCTCCTGGTCCTGCGTAACTGTGTTGTACTGTATTTTATGTTTTCAGGTTTGTATTGTAGGGCTTGGAATTTGCCAGCATTAAACTGCATGTTGTTTTCTTCTGCCATCCAGATCTTGTTGTAAAAGGGCAGCGTCAACCGGGTTTTTGATTGCCTGTGCTACCTTAGTGTCATCAGCATAGCTACTGAGGGATGTTGTTGTATGTACTACAGAGGGCATGTCTGACAGAACCACCAAAAACAGTAGTGGTCCCAGGACTGTCCCTTGGGGCATCCCACTTGTTATTGATGTTTCCTTTGAGAGGTGAGAGGGCCCCGTTTGCTGCGAATGTCTGGCTTCTGTCCTTTAAGAAGTCATGCAGCCACTCACCTACTTTTCCAGTTATGTCGAGTCCGTCAGGTTTGTGACATACCATTCCATGGCCGACCTTGTCAAAGGCCTTCGCAAAGTCAAGATATATCACTTCCACATGTGAACTGTCTAGCAGTTGTTTCAGTACCCAGTCGTTGTGATGTAGCGGCTGTGTAAGGCAGCTTCCTCCTGGGCGGAAGCCATGCCGCGTGCTAGTCAGGCGATCATTTTCCTCGAGGAAAGTGATCAGTTTCTTTCTGACGACACTCGCTCCCTGACCTTACTGATATGCGACGTCAGGGAGTTTTTGCTACCTACTTTATGGATAGAGAATATTGTGCCTTCTTTAATCTCCCTGGGTTGTATACCTCTGAAGAGCCTCTTCAGTGGAGTTGCTAAGGCCCGCTAACATGTGTTTAAGAGGACTGCTGGGAATCCATCAGGTCCAACAGCTGAGTCTGTTCTAATTTCATCTATGGCGTATACCACATCCTCCTCCGTTATGTCTATGTGGTTGATGGTCGCCATTTCTTCATGTAGTATTGTGGCATCGAAGAACTCCTCTGGCTTTGTTATTTGCATGTGCCTCAGTGGACATGTGAAAACACTTTTGTACTGTTCGTTCAGTAATTCTCTTATCTCTTGGGGATTCTCGGTTAATGACCTGTCTGTATGGAAGAGTGGCCCAACCTTGCAATGTACCGAGGCAGTTTCTTTTGCAAATTTAAAGAAGGCCTTAGGGTTTGTTTTAATATTTTATATGGCCCCACTTTCTTTCTTTGCTCTCTCATTTTCATGGGAATATTTGAGTGCAATCTCGGTGTCAAATAGTGCACGTTTCAAATAGGGTTCCTTGTTTTTGTTTTCTTGTTGTGCTTTCAACATGTATGTTTATATATACCTATGCACGTATGTAACGTTCAATCATCTGACAGGAAGGTATATGGTGCTGATGACAGCTAATACGCTAGAAACTAATTCATCGTTCCTTTGTCAGTGTTGAACAAAATGGCAACGATGGTTACCGAACACTGTACGGCTTTAATTCGGGCGGTTAACTTACAAACAAACCGAACATTATAATAAATATTCGGTAAACCCATACGTACATATATATATATGTGTGTGCATGTATGTAGGTATATACATACTACTGTACGTCTGTATACATATGTGTATGTACGTATACATGCTTATACATATATACATTCTACTGTACGTCTGTATACATATGTGTATGTACGTATACATGCTTATACATATATACATACTACTGTACGTCTGTATACATATGTGTATGTACGTATACATGCTTATACATATATATATATATATATATATATATATATATATATATACATATATATATATATATATATATATATATATATATATATAGTGAGAGAGAGAGTGAATCAGAGAGAGTGCGAGAGAGATAGAAGTTAGTATATACTGAAAACAAAATATAAAAATAATTGAGAAATTTAATAGAGAACCAGTAGCAACTTTTAACTTTTATTGGAATTGAAAGATAAAAAATCTTGCCAATGTATTTAAAAAGAGAAAAATGTTTCTATATTGACTAAATTATGAACTTGTCTCTGTGTCTAGATAAAGAGCTTTTAGTTGATGTATGTATACACATACAGAATATCTTATATATTTAACGTACACACACAAAGTAATACATATATAAATACATTTATACATCCGCACACAGACACATATATATATGTATATATATATATATATATATGTGCATATATGTGTGTCTATGTATATGTATATATATGTGCGTATACATATGTATATGTATATATATATATGTGTGTATATATGTTTATATATATATATATATATTTATAATATATATGCTTATATGTGTGTGTGTGTGTGTGTGTGTGTGTGTGTGTGTGTGTATGTGTGTGTGTGTGTGTGTGTGTGTGTGTGTGTGTGTGTGTGTGTATCTGTATGTATATGTATGTATATAGATATATATATGTATCATATATATATTCGGCTGCTATTTCTAGCGGAATTATAAGCCTGTCACGTTGTCCTAATATTGGTAGTCATGTACTAATGAAACGGTTCGGGTACACGGCGTGTTTTTCTCCATCATACTGCATCGTCAACTGGTATGTATAATTTCATGATAAATATGGTTTCTTTAAATTGAAGAATACTTCCCCGGTGAATTCTTGAATTCTTCAAATATTGATCATTTCCAATAGTTGCTTCTTCCACAAATGAAACCAGAGTATGAAATATAATATGTAATATTGCTTCTTTGGTTGATAATTATCTATATATTTTATCCATTCAATATATATATACAAATGGAAGTTCAGCATAATCGAAGCTCTGGTTGCAGCTAAGCTAATGAATACGATCGAAATGTGCAGCTAAGCACTCAATAAGATATTTTACCTTAGTGTAATAACATTACGTTTAGACAACTTTGCAAATTGAAGATTGCGACCGGTAAGCCAGCAGCATGGGCCGAAGCAACGAGAAAACCGACTCAGGATAGTTTGACAAACCTGACTTATTCATATAAACATACTCTACAAACCCAAGTACTCTTGTGAGTAATGGTATAACCAGTTTCTTACTGAATCCATCTTTATATAAGAAATTCAATAGACTTGGTATTGGAATGGTGAGAATAAATCTGACAAATGCGAAGGAGGTAGATACAACTGATGCTTCAAATCGTTCATTCTAAATCATATGTGACCAGTACTTTGAGAATACAACACCACACTTCAGAACTGAGCATATAAACAAAGGGAAATAACAGAGGTAAAATTTATTCCATCATTATATTTTCCTGTTCTAGTTCTAGCTGTCTGATGAGGTCAGAGCTGTTGCAGAATGATTATCACCGAAATATATAACAGCGAATATGAAAAAGCGAAGTTACTTTTAACTTGTTGACACACTTCTTGTGTTTAAATGACTCCGGAGTAAAGAGACCTTCCTGCACACTTCGTTGAGTGATCTACCATGTATACTGTGTGTAGTGTTAGTGATTAACCAACACATAGTCATATATATATATATATATATGTATATATATATATATATATAACGAAGGAAATGTGGTAAGGAACCAGATGGACCATAACGCACCAAAGTACTCAATACTTAGGGTAGTAGAGTGGGTAATAGGAACCAGTAAGACTCCGACGGCTGAGCTCAAGCCGTTTAGAATTAGCCATCAAAACGGCTTGAGCTCAGCCGTCGGGGTCTTACTGGTTCCTATATATATATATATATATATATATATATAAGAGGGTGTTAAAGTTTGCTTGAAGCATTGTGAAATGTGTAAAAATACGTATTTAAGAAAGCCACAACAATGCAAAGGGAAATCTCGAGGTAGGAAGTGAAATATAGATAGGAAAAACAGGTGAAAGTGAAAGTTGAGAGAGACAAAGATGAAAACAAAACAAAGGTAGAAGGGTTACCGTAGTAGAGATTTTAATCCCAATATTTCGGGCTCACGCCCATCAACGGGGGAAAAGTTCCAAAAGGGGGGAAAACAGGCCAAGCGGAGAAAGTGGTGATGTCGTTAAGACAGGAATGCCGTTATGGGGAGAAAAATATTTAAAATTTAAACGAGGGAGAGAATGCGCGTGCGCGTGATAAGCTGTGGCAAAAGCTACTGACCAAATGGGTTAAATCAAGAGGGTGCGTTAGCGTGTGAAAGCCTTAAGATATGTGTATGTAAATATATATGTGTGTGTGACTGTGTGTGTATAAGTGTAAGTGTGTATATATGTGAGTGTGTGTGTGTGTGAAAGATAGTGGGCTGTAGAAGTTGGAAATCAAAGGGTGTGAAAGGTGGTAGGTTGTAAAATATGTGTGCGTGTATAAATATAGAAGTGTGTGTGTGTAAGCGTATGGGTATACATGTGTGTGTGTAACTGTGTATGTATATGTGTGAGTGCGTTTGTGTGTGAAAGATAGTGGGCTGTAGAAGCTGGAAATCAAAGGGTGTGAAAGGTGGTAGGTTGTAAAAACATGTGTGCGTGTAAAATATAGAAGTGTGTGTGCATGCGTATGGGTATGCATATACGTGCGTGTGTGTGAATATAGCAGGCCGTAGGCTGTGAATGGTCATTATGGTTAAATTAGCCATGTCAGCTCATTTCTCTCAGCCCGGTTGTTAAGTGGGGGTCTGAGGTTCTTAATAACAAGTGCTTCCTTTATCCTTAAGGATCCGATGCTGCGTTCAGTCGCTAGGACTGTGACCAAGGGTCTACCCTGTGGGTTTCCGCATTTGAGGATATGTTTACGGAAGGAAGATGCGTTGGTGTTGATATGTTCCTTGATACGAACATGTAGGGGTCGGATGGTGCTACCTATGTAAAACTTGTTACATTTATCGCATTGAATCTTATATACGAATCTTATATATATACGAATCTTATATATATATATATATTAGTAGAATAATCGAGTATCGAAAAATCGGCGCACGAGTTCACGATAAACAAAATTCGAGATGAGGGGCAGAGGGCTCCATAATTCAAATAAATCAGAGCTATAACTATCGTTAAAATACCGTCACACGTAGAATATGTCTACAATCAACCAAATAACCGAAACATTTCGATATGGAAGATTCGGGACACTCAGATAAATTATCAATAAATCAATAAATGAAATGAATGTAAAAATATATATATATATATATATATATATATATATAGAGAGAGAGAGAGAGAGTGTGTGTATGTGTGTGTGAATTGAGGGAGGTCAGGAGAAACATGTACAGACAGATATAATGAGAAGCTTCATGTAATGTCTACGCGTGCATTGAAAATACACAGTTCGGAGTTCGGAGGATGCAGACGACATTTTTGCAAAAATTATATTCGTATGGAATACACAGACACACTTACATACAGTCTCACACACACACACATGTTTGTGTGTGTATGTGTGTATGTTATATATATATATATATATATATATATATATATATATATATATATACGTGGCTCTTAACCGTGGATAGCCTGGAGTATGCACAATGGGCGTCTTACAGGTAGGAAAAGTGGAGGGAGAGTGACCGCCGCCCACACAGCGCCGCCTTACCAAGCCCAAATGAAAGCCTCCCTAAACAGGGCCAGAGACAAAACGGGCAAAACTGGAGACAACCTCCTCACGTGGGGATTGGCCACCAGCGCTGAGTGCCCCAGCGGCGAGACCTCCCAGAGTATAGCCCACATCCTCCGTGGGTGCTCACTGGGACCCACATGCTCAGACCAGGACCTGCTGGAAGCAAACGACGCTGCACTTCAATGGATACGGCACTGGTGCGACAAGATATGATGATGATGATGATGATGATATATATATATATATATATATAGTACGTTATTCCGGGTTGAATCGGAGGTAACCACAGTAAGTAAGGTACTCAATACATTCCAGAGTATAAAAGTTTTAATATAGATGAGATTCTACAGGACTAGAACTGTTTCATTCTTTAGAAATCATCAGGAATCCCTGTATGTATATATATATATATATATATATATATATATATATATATATATATAGAGAGAGAGAGAGAGAGAGAGAGAGAGAGAGAGAGAGAATATTATATGATTTATTCAGTATTTTGTCGATAATTATTTATGTAATATATATATATATATAGTATGTGACATCTGTATATCTCCGAGACTGTCTATTATAATATACGTATTATATAATCTATGGCCGTGTGTGTACACTGATGTATGTACGCCTCGAGGAATGTGTCTGCTGTAATATATTTTGAATGAGAGTTTGATGAAGAGAGAGGAAAACATAGAAAGGAGTATGTGTTTTGAGAATAAGAGTGACAAGAAGTGTGTGTGTGTATGTGTGTTTGAAAGAGTGGGTGCATATATATATGTGTGTGTGTGTGTTTGAAAGAGTGGGTGTATATGTGTGTGTGTGTGTGTGTATTTGAAAGAGTGGATGCATACATATATATGTGTGTGTGTGTTTGAAAGAGATGAGGCAAATTACATTATATTTGTTCCATATATTGCTGTTATTGTTGTTTTCAATTTTGTTTGTCTGTCATTGTCAGCTGAGAAAGTAAGCAAATCTAAAACAACATAAATAAGACAACAAAAACAGGAACTAGACTAACCATAATAACAGCATGAACAACAACAAGAACTAGATTACGATAAACACCAATATAAATAAAAACATATTGACAAGAATAAGTGGAAATAAAAATATAAATTTTCAAAAGCTTGGAAACAACAACAACAAAAATAAATGTTCGAAGACCAATTTTAGAAATAGTTTCTCTAAAATAACACGTGATCTCTTGTCAAAGACAAACAGATTTAAAAGGATGCTGGCTATAACTGTTTCATTTGGTGAAGTCAAATTGTTTTTGTTGCTGTTGTGTAGCCCCAGGAATTCAACATGTTCTTTGTTCAAGTGCACATATATAAACAACTAGCCACCATACCTGGTATTACTCGGGTTTATTTGTAACTAAAACGAATACAATCACATGAATTTGAAAAGAAACCGAGAATCTTCAGCTGCCGTAAGAAGGGGAATTTCACAGATAATTGTTGTATCTAAATAATTCAAAATCTGTTTCAATTTAAGTTTCTAGAAAAAAGAATTATCAACAAAATATCAGAAATCGAACAAAAAAAGAAATATAGAACCTAAAATACAATTTTTCTCTTCCATTTTAAAATATGTTCAGGGAAAGCAGGCGTTATATGATTTACATAATTACTATGAATGAATTACATTTCTAATCATTAACGTGTTCCACTGTCTTCCACGATGCTTGGAGCTATACATTACTTTAAGATATCTTTCTGTATAGAGCTAAAAACAATGTTACATAATCTACGGCTTTCTGTTTAAATGGAATATCAGCCACTTGGGGGCAAACCTTAGTTCTATATCATGGCTGATATACACATTCTTTTTCTTCTTCGTGCATTTATTCCTAGGAGGCTCATAGAGGCTGAGCACTCATATACGCTTTCCTGTCGGTCCTGTCAGAGGTAATTCTCTGTTCCGGCTCAATTCTCAAGCACCACCAGCTGATCACTTAAAGGATATCCAACCAGCTTGCTCAGGGTCTACCCCAGGGCCTACTGACAGTTGTTTTTTTTCCGTAAAATTTGTTCAGCGGTTCTTACGCTGGAATCTGATATATGTATCTTTATAAATCGTTGGATTCGTCGATAAGAATTCGGTTGTTCAATCAAATCGATGTCGTCCATCTCGTGAATTAATGTGTATTTTATTTATCTATTTATTCAATTTAAATATCCGTATAGAGCTAGTAAGCCATGATAGATTTGGGGAAGTATTGAGTACTTCTTACAGTTGCTAATCATAAAGAGATAGTGAGACAATAAAAAAGAAAAGAAAAAATAACACTAGAATTCTGAAGGAAAAAAAGAAAAATAAGAAAAATAAAATAAGAAAAATAAAATTTCCAATATTGAAGGAGGCCAATGGGAGGCAGATTCTGGATAAGAAGATGATAAAGAAAATAGGACAGAGGGGAAGATGTAAAACAGAAGTTTCTCTTGTTGAATATTTTCATAGCTTCCATGTACTCAAAGATTTTATATATTTTGCATACGTGTAATCATATATTGAACTTCCAATATTGGTAGTTTTTTTAAAGATTGGTTTCAACATGGCCTCTCTCTTAGACTGATAGTTTCTATATTGGAATAAATAGTGCCAAAGAGTTTCTAGAGTCACCACAAGAACATAGAGGTGAATCTCTACAATCTATTCTTGCTAGAATGTAGTTCAATGGTATTTGTCCAGTTCAAAGCCAGCACAGTCTTTTTTATTTGCAAAACTCAATGATTGATAAGTTTTCAATGTTGTCAAATCTGGTTGAGAAAGTGAGGGATTGAAATTTGTGAGCTTATCTCTGGATTCTTCCCAAAATGTTTCCCACCCTTGACTAATTATATGTGTGTTAAATGATTTTACCTGCGAAAGATTTGGGATGTAGTCTATATCTATTATTTCCCTTTGTGCTCCCTCTTTTGCTAATTCGTCTGCTTTCTTATTACCTCTAATATCTGTATGGCCCAGTATCCAAATCACTGTTATTTCTTTATTATTTTCTGAGAGGTAGTTATTTATTTCTAGTAGAGAGTTCTCAATATCTCTAATCCAACCCCATTTTCTTGACTGAAGCAGTTCTAGGTTCGATAGATTCTCAGTAAATAGGAAACAATTTTTCCAGGGCAAATCTTTAGCTCAGTTTATGGTAATGTAAAATCCCCACCATACAGCATCAAATATAATGTAACCCTGATGTAATCTGTAAGGATTTCATTGTTCAACAGACACGTGTATACTTATCGTTATTCAAAGCTCTCTCAGCTTGATCCAATATGTGCTATGGTTGAACCATTGTATTTTAGCTCCAATCCATCGGACTAAACACCTATAAACTTTCCATGTATTCTATTTCCATCACAAGGTTGTGGTATAGATATTTGTGCCGGGTAACAAAGTCAAACCTGAGACATAAGACCAGTTAAGCGACTACAACAACTTCTATTGAAATGTGTAAGTGGTGAAGCTGATTGTTTTAAAGACACGGGTACACTTCAAAACATTTTCAGGCTGAACCAGTCTACCACGCTGTTACAAAGGACCTTTGAACCACTGGAACAATCCAGGGAGAAAGGGAAGAGGAGAAAGGCAAAAAGAAGAAAAATAAAAAAATAAAGAAAAAGAAAGAATTAGCAGAAAGAAAGAAAAAAAAGAAATATCCACGGCAATATTTTCTCTATATTCTATTTTGTTTTCTTGTTTCCCGAATAAATTAGAATTAATCAGAATAGTTTAACTAAATAGCGGACAATGACTGCGTGTTTTATTGTCGGTTGCCATAAACACCTCCTATGTCCTCAGCCCTTGGACAGTTGAGGCTTTTCTCCTTGAACTATACCGGATCAATAGGCGGAGGGTACCATTACACCGGGGTTTAGCTGACTGCCTATATTATGTGACGGTAGCCCTCGAGAAATCCGGTGTTCTCTACGCTCCCTAGACTGCTGTTTTCTTCCGTAAAATCATGAGAATTACATCTCACACGAGGTTGTGATGGAATGTCTTATGCAGTGGGTATCGCTGGATGTTCTTAACGGTAATGCATTCACAATATTGTGCATAAAGGGGTGCAGCCCTAGTTATACTGTACCGTCGAGGGTGTACAGTTTGGTCCCCTCCCTTTCTTATCTATATTTATTTATTTTTATTTCTCTCTCTTACTGTTTATTATTTTAACTCTAAGGGGAGGTGGATTGGCCGTATCGGTAGAGGGTTCGACAACATGCCTTGTGACATAGAGTTACGGCCCTTTAAATTCTGACTTCAAAGCTTAGCCTTTCATCCTTACGAGGTTGATAAAATAGAGCACCAGTAATATATGGGGGTCGATTTAATCGATTTTCCCCTCCCCTCAAATTGTTGGCCTTTTGCCTATAGTAGAAATCATTATTTTAACCCTAACTTCTCCATATGTCCTTTATCCCGCACTCTATTATTTTAACCCTAACTTCTCCATATGTCCTTTATCCCGTACTCTATTATTTTAACCCTAACTTCTCCATACGTCCTTTATCCCGTACTCTATTATTTTAACCCTAACTTCTCCATACGCCCTTTATTCTGTACTTTGCTAATACATGTTTACTTATCAATAAAATATTTTCAAATGTCATGTTCTACAGACTCAATATTTTACAGTGGAGAGGAATGACTGCCACAACTTCATCTATTTAAAGTATTCATGCTAAGTGATACTAAATCAATATTATAAAATCCGTTTTTTAGGTGTTTTGATTGTTTAGATTTCTCTTCCAATTCATTCTTCTTAATAATAAAACTAATAATTATATTATTATTATTATTTCAAGCTACATCCATATTAGCATTCCTAATTAAGGTTTTACGTTTTCTCGACTTCATAATTATGACACGGAAACATTAATTGATATAGATTCGATTACAGAAATATCTCAACCAACAGTTTCTCGTGGAAGCTAAAGTACCTGCACTACTACTACCACTACCACCACCACCACCACCACCATTACACTACTACTGCCGCCACCCCCATTACACTAATAACACCACCACCACCATTACACTACTACCACCACCACCACAATTACACTAATACCCCCACTAATACTACTACTACCACCACCACCACACTCCCCTGCTACTACTACCACCACCACCAAACTCCCCTGCTACTACTACCACCACCACCAGCACACCACCGTTACCATCACCCAACCTCCACCATCAGTCCCGCTACTACTACTACTACCACCACCATTATACGCCTCTGCTACTACTACTATCACCATCACCACCACTGTTACCAACACCGAACCACCTCTCTCCCCTACCACTTTCATTACAATTACTCACAACTCCCACCACTACTACCACCACCTTAGCTCTCCTATACCACTACCATTACCAACAACCGACTGCTACCGTTGCTAATAACTAAACACTACCACCGCCACCATAGTTACAATCAGGCATATCGCTGCCCCAATAATATTACCAACACCAGTATCAGTACTACAACCGCCACCAGCACTGTTAACAACACCACTAACTATAAAAGCATTACCACTGACACTACTACCACAACTACTATCGCGAGGAAGACTACAACCTAAAGGAATACCACCCCTCCACCATCATTACATCACCTACCACCGCCAACATCTTCAAAGTAAACTCCTCAATAAAGAACCAACCAAGTCACTTCTATGTGGTTCCTTGGTTTCTTCAAATACCAGCACATACTTTCTATAAGCACAACCTACAGTCTTATACAAAATGTCCGACACATTGAATAAAATAGTCTTTAGTGTGTGTGTGTATGTGTGTGTGTGTGTGTGTGTGTATGTGTGTGTGTGTGTGTATAAGGTCCCGTAACTCCTGATAGAGTCGTAGGGACGCCGTATTGGCATACAGCGTGTCTTGGGCATGTTAAGCCTGGCGGAGCCTATCCCACGCCAAGCCTGAGTACAGCAGATATTTTCCAGAGAAAAATAAAAAAATGAGAGAGAGGAAATGAGAAAGAGATATAGAGGAGGAATCGACCCCAGTACTTGACTGGTACTTTTTTATCGACCTCGGAAGGGTGAAAGACAAAGTTGGCCTCGGCGGGATTTGAACACAGAGAGCAGAGAGTCGGGAAGAATACCATAAAGCATTCTATTTGACGTTCTAACGACTCCGCCAATTCACCGCCAGTCTTTAGTATACGATGACGAAAATAAAACGTGTTTGTCATGGATGGAACATTGTTTATTATTGGTCTGATCGAAGGAGCTTCAACTTGGGTTAAACGAGAACAACCCAACCACAATCACCATCACAGGGTCGTCAACACTCTGTAAAACCTCGTCAATACCTCAAATACTTCCAGTAAAAACTGCCATCATCATTATCACAACCATAGCAGACGACACAAACAACTCCAACAACAACCTCAACACCAGAACAGTAAAAGCAGCAAAATCAACAAACAACAACATACTTGCTATTATTTCTGTTTCCTTGCTTCAATAATAATAATAATTGTTTCTACTTTAGGCACAAGGCCAGCACTTACCCAGTGCATTACTGGTACTTTATTTTATCGACCCCGTAACGATGAAAGGCAAAGTCAACCTCGTCGGGATTTGAACTCAGATCGTAAAGGGACGTAACTATGCGTCAAAGCATGGCGTCCGACCCTCAACCGATACTGCCAATCCACCGTCCGATAATAATAATAATGATGATTTCTACTGTAGGCACAAGGCCAGCAATTTCGGGGAGGGGGATGTCAATTAAATCGACCCCAGTGCCTTTATTTTATCGACCCCTTAAGGGTGAAAGGTAAAGCTAACTTCAGCGGGATTTGAACTTTTGAACTCATTACGTAAAGGGCCGTAACTATGCCACACAGCATTGTGCCATACCCTCTGCCGATACTGCCAAATAATAATTGTTTCTTCTTTTGGCACAAGGCCAGCAATTACCCAGTGTATTACTGGTACTTTATTTTATCGACCCCGTAAGGATGAAAGGCAAAGTTAAGCTCGGCGGGATTTGAATTCAGAATGGCAAGGGCTGTAACTCTATGCTGCAAAGCATGGCGCCCGACCTTCTACCGATACTGCCAATCCACCGCCTATTCATACTGCCAAATAATAATGAAGGGAAGTGGAATAAACCAATGGAGAAGAAGACTGGAAAGACAAAGACTTCAACAACAATAACAACAACTAATAAAAGAATTTCGAAAAAAAACAAAACCACAAAAGTAACAAAAAAGTAACAAATAAACATAAAAATAAATATATGATTAGGAATTAGAAAATAAAACAACGAATAGAAGTAAACTAACGAAAAATTATAATTATTATCGAGAATTATATTGTAGTAATAACAATATTAATAATAATTGCTTCTACTTTAGGCACAAGGTCAGCAATTACCCAGTACATTAATAATTGTTTCTACTTTTGGCACAAGGCCAGCAATTACCCAGTACATTACTGGTACTTTATTTTATCGACCCAGTAAGGATGAAAGGCAAAGTGAACCTCGGCGTAAAGGGACGTAACTATGCTGGAAAGCATGGCGTCTGACTCTCTACCAATACTGCCAATCCAACCTAGTACATTAATGACGATAATAATAATGATTTCTTTATTGGCCACAAGGGCTGACATCAAGAGAAACATTAGAGACGGTACTGGACGGTACAGGACGGTACGATGTGGGTTTTGTCCGTGTAAATATTTTTATTATTTATATAAGAAAAGAAATAAAAGACATAGAAACATATATATATATAAACAATAAAAATGAAAATTGAAACAATGAAAAATTCCCCAATAGGGGGATTAGTACCAATACTAATAACAATACATACTACAACTACGACAACTAATAATAACAAAAACAAGGCTAATTCTACCAGTGTGTGTGTGTTGTGTGTGTGTGTTGTGTGTGTGTGTGTGTATGTGTGTGTGTATGTGTGTGGGGTGGGGGTGGGGTGGTTCGATGTGTGTGTGTGTGTGTATGTGTGTGTGTGTGTATGTGTGTGTGTGTATGTGTGTGTGTGTGTGTCTGTGTGTGTCTGTGTGTGTGTGTATATATATATAATGTAATCTTTGTGTAATTCTATGTAAATATATTGAAAAATTGGTTTTGCACATTCATCTTACAGTGATAAAAAAACTCTCACTAAAAGTGAATTAAAGACAAGATGGAGTAGATAAGAGAAAGGACACTTCCAGTACTGCCGAGTAAATGTGGACCAACGGGGAATAGATATCTCAGATTTAACACTGCAATTAGTATCTGCTACTATCATGTCTTCAAGAACTGTCGTCGAAGGTCTTTTAGTTTTAGAAGTATAGATTGGATTTTATGGTATTTAAAGATGGTTTAAGTGGTTTGGCTGATGGCTTCTCAAAGTAAAGATCATTAAAAGGGTCGGACGCCATGCTTTGTAGCACAGTTACGTCCCTTTATGGACTGAGTTCAAATCCCGCCGAGGTTAACTTTGCCTTTCATCCTTACGGGGTCGATAAAATAAAGTACCAGTAATGCACTGGGTATTTGCTGGCCTTGTGTCAAAAAGTAGAAACAATTATTTCAATTTTCGGAAGATTGGCAGAATCGGTAGAGCGTCGGACAATATACTTTGCAGCATAGAGTTACGGCTCTTTACGTTCTGGGTTTAAATCCCACCTTGGTTAGCTTTGCCTTTTATTCTTATGGGGTCGATTTAATCGAGTTTCCCCTCCACAAAAATATTGCTGCCCTTCTACCAAAATCAGAAACCGTTATTTCAGTTTTCAATAACACCTTATTCCACCATAGAGCGGAATTTCAAAAATGGAAACTAAGGATGAATTTGATGTCGGAAGGGCTAACCACCAGAGAGAGAGGGGGGAGACGGGATAGAGAGAAGGGGGCGAGATAGAGAGGGGCGTAGAGAGAGGAAGGGGTGGGGGCGAGAGAGAGAGGGGAGGGGCGACGATATAGAGAGGAGGGGGGACGAGAGGGGGTGATGTGAGTGAGAGAGAGAGTGGACGGGGAGAGGGAGGAGGGGGAGCGAGAGGGGAGAGAGAGAGAGAGACAGAGAGAGAGAAGAAGATTAATCCACAACAATACACGTTAGAGAAATATATTTCATTCAACATTTAAAGAGAGAAGTTACAACGAAATCGTTGAAGTCAGAGGAAACCGTTTCTTCCCCAAATACAGTCTATATCTCACTACACTTATTGTGTAGACATAAATTACTGTTGAATATATATATAACAAAATAAGATCTATATAACAAAATAATGAGATACACCTTTACACATAGGTGTATATATCTATATAACAAAATAATGAGATACACCTTTACACATAGGTGTATATATCTATATAACAAAATAATGAGATATACCTTTACACATAGGTGTATATATCTATATAACAAAATAATGAGATACACCTTTACACATAGGTGTATATATCTATATAACAAAATAATGAGATATACCTTTACACATAGGTGTATATATCTATATAAACAAACTAATGAGATATACCTTTACACATAGGTGTATATATCTATATAACAAAATAATGAGATATACCTTTACACATAGGTGTATATATCTATATAACAAAATAATGAGATATACCTTTACACATAGGTGTATATATGTATTTAACTATGTATTGAAAGGATTCTTAGTTAGATATAAAGAACTTGGAATAAACTGTTTACATCACAAACCAAAATGGTATCTGAATGTTTGGTATCCGTTAAAAGTACATACACTCTTAAACTATATGTTGGCACAAATAAATATATATGTTCCATGTAATATGTAGGGTTTCTCCCTGTTTCTAGAATGTTCTTATAATTCCAGTCGTTACCCCCCTCCCCACCACCCCACCAACTTATTCCCAATAAAGAAATCAATAGAACGGCATGAAATGATAGCAAATATGGAATCGGAACCAAAGGCAATATGTTGTGAACGGAAAACTATGATTGTGTGTGTATATATATATATATATATATACACTTATATATGATTGTGTGTATGTATATATATATATATATATATATATATATATATATATATATATATATATATATATACACTTATATATGATTGTGTGTATGTATATATATATATATATATATATATATATATATACACTTATATATGATTGTGTGTATGTATATATATATATATATATATATATACACTTATATATGATTGTGTGTATGTATATATATATATATATATATATATATATATATATATATATATACACTTATATATGATTGTGTGTATGTATATATATATATATATATATATATATATACATTTATATATCATTGTGTGTATGTATATATATATATATACACACACTTATATATGATTGTGTGTATTTGTATATATATATACACACACTTATTTATGATTGTGTGTATGTGTATATATATATATATATATATATACACACATTTATGATTGTGTGTATGTATATATATATATATATATATATATATATATACACACACACACTATTTATGATTGTGTGTATGTGTATATATACATATATATATGTACACACACGTATTTATGATTGTGTGTATTTGTATATATACATATATATTTATACACACACTTATATATGATTGTGTGTACGTGTATATATATATATATATACACATATACACAAACACTTATTTATGATTGTATGTGTATATATATGGTAGTAATATATAGAGAGAGGCAAGATAGATGTGTTGGTGGTAATATTATAGAGGAAGGGGGGTGTTATGATAGAGGAAGGGGTTGGAGGGAGGTGTTATGGTAGTAGGATGTGGAGGGGGTAATGAGAGATCAAGGGAGGGGGTGGTGTGGGAGAGTAATGGAGGGGGGTATGAGAAAGGAAGGGAGAGGGATGAGGTGGTACGATATAGGAAGGGAGGGGGAGGGGGTGACAGACAGAAAAACTGACGATTTATGGTCTATTTTGATTTAAGCCCCCGGAGGGGAATACAATGGTGGTTGATGTTAAAACTCCTTTGTTGATTGTCTTGTATGTGTGGGGTGTGTGTATGGTGCGTGGGGGTATGGGGTGTGGGCTGTGTGTGGGGTGTGTGTATGATGTGTGGGGTGTGTGTATGATGTGTGGGGTGTGTAAATGTTGTGTGGGGTGTGGAGGTGTGGGGTGTGGAGGTGTGGAGGTGTGGGTGTGGAGGTGTGGGACTGTGGTGGTAGTATTGGGGGTGTATGGTGTGTGTGTGTGAGGTGGGTGTTGTGTGTGTGAGGTATGTGTTGTGTGTGTATGTTGGGTGGTGTATCATGTGGGTGTGTGGTGTGTGGTGTGACGGCGGTATGTGGTGTATGGTGTGTGGGGTGATGTGTGTGTGGTGTGTGATGTGTGTGTGTGGTGTGTGATGTGTGTGCGGTGTGTGGTGTGTGATGTGTGGGCGGTGTGTGGTGTGTGATGTGTGCGTGGTGTGTGGGCTGAGTATATGGTGTGTGTGGGGGAGTTGCGTGATGTTCGGGGGTCGTGGGGCGGGGGTGTATGTGATGTGTGTGTGATGATTTGAAGAAGGTTATGTAGTTGGAGCAAGATGGAAACTAGGTAAAAGTTCAAATCGATTAGAGTGTGTATGTGTGTGTGTATATATATATATATATATATATATATATACATATATATACGTGTGTGTGTGTCTACGTGTGTGTATTCATTTATATTCATACATACATATGGGTGTGTGAATGATAATTTATATGCATTACAAAATAATGCTATCAATGGACGACAAAAATACATCATGTATGTGTATATATATATATAAATATATATATATATATATAACCTGAAATTGAATAATGAAAACCGTAGCAGTATGTCGCATATCAAATCTTATATTTTCTCTGATGAAAATGTACTTAAACACCATTGTACCTTTGAAATATGTATAATAAAATATATATTTTGATTATGACTATATTTTTTTATTTATTAATATTTTGAACAATATATATATATATATATATATACATATATATATTATATATATATGTATATTATATATATATATATATATATATATTATATATATATGTATATTATATATATATGTATATTATATATATATATATATATATATATATATATATATATATATGATTGCATCTGTTGTGAGGTGTGGGGGAAGTAGGCCACGTTCCCTGCAACTAATGAAGAGATAATTCGCCTTTATAAGAACAAAGGGATGAGGAAGACTCAGAGGCATCACTCTGTTCTCCATCGCAGGAGACTGACGCCTATCATTGTTGAGGCTCCTCTTCCAGAGAACCAGTAAGGTTTTAGAGCAAACCGGGGCACCATGGTGTTTGCTTTGAGGCAGCTCTAGGAGAAACGTCGTGAACAAAACAGAGGTCTGTTTATTACCTTCATCAAACTGACGAAAGCGTTTGACACCTTAAGCAGAAAAGGACTGTAGCAAATCCTGGAAAAGCTGGGTTAATCACCAAAGTTCGTTACAATGATTCCCCAGGTCCATGACGGCAGTTTGGTATGGTCAAACTTAGAAATGGCCTGTCTCAGCCCTACCAAACCACTAACAGCCTGTAGCAGGGTTACGCTTTCGCTCCAACTCTGTTCCCCGTATTTTTCAGCATGATGCAGAAAGATGAAACATCTGCACGTGGACGAGGGGCTCTACATTAGATTTTGTACTGATAGAAACCGCTTCAACAGTTGCAGATCACACCAAGACTACAGAAAAACAAAATCCGAAAGCTCCTGTTTGTTGATGATGCCGCTCTTGTGCTCACTGGACGTATCACAGCAACGACAAACACTATGCTGTGCAAACGCTTCTGATCACTTTACCGTGGAGGTCAGATTGATGAAGACTGAAGTCTCTACCAACCTGCTTCCCAAGATATACACCATCCACCAGATATTTACATCAAGCAATTCTATCTTAATTTGAGCTAACTCATACAGCTTCGTATACAAATGAGGCTAATCAGCACATTTTCACAGGTGAAAAATCTATATATTTTCGCCTGCCTCAAAATCCAGCTGTAGGAAGAGGGAGGCATTGTCCTTATGAGAAACATTTAATTTCTAAATGCATAGATAATTATCCCCCTTGCTTCTGTTGGACACTGCAAGGTGGCGCTGACCGTAAGACTTCTAAACGTATTTCAAAATGTTTTTTTATTAAATATACCGTTATCTATAGATATACGAAATTCACACACACACACACACATATATATATTTATATATACAAACAAGATAAAAGAAGAGAGACAGTTTAAAGTATACATCCGCTGTATATTATATAATCCTGTTATACGCATTTCATTTCAGGATCCATGGGGTGGGGTGCTTTATTACATTCGGTCGTTTAGTTGATAAACGAAGGTTTCTTTACTTGAATGATATATATATATTTGTTTTGCTAGGTTTTTGATATGAGATCGTGTGTCGAAACAAATATTGTTATACTTGGGGACATTACAATACAATACAATACAATACAATATAATACAATACAACATGGGAAACATGATAATAGTACCACTGATGATGTTATAGATGTGCAACGAAAGAACTTTGATAGACTATATATATATAATATAAGATCAAAATGGTTAAAAGAGTTCCATGTATTTTATTATGCGCATTTCAAAAACAAATATCACCATGTGAAGATATTTGATTTCTCATCAGATAAAATAGGGAGACATGATATATATACATATCTGTATTTTTGACCGTTGGTCAGTCAGTGAGAAACATTGAGGACTAAATAAATTAACTATGGAGATATAAAAGATGCAGACACGAACCAAATAGTGAGTGTGTTCTGTTATTATTTCTGCCAATATTATTACAACAATATGACCCTCCCCAAATATATATATATACAGAGAGAGAGAAAGAAGAGAGAGAGGGAGAGGATGAATGGTGAGAGATAGAGGGAGAGGGAACGAAAGGATAGAGAGAGAGAGAGAGAGAGAGAGAGAGAGAGAGAGAGAGAGAGAGAGAGAGAGAGAGAGAGGAGAGAGAACGAAAGGATAGAGGAAAAGAGAGACAGGATAGAGAAAGAGAGAGAGAGAGAGAGAGAGAGAGAGAGAGAGAGAGAGAGTGAGAGAGAGAGAGAGAGAGAGAGAGAGAGAGAGAGAGAGTGACAAATGTCTAACGATACTGAAAAATAAATAAATATAATCGTGGGAACCAAAATGTATGTTTGATATTTGTTGTGAATCAGAGCATAACATATCATTGTTAATACGATGCTGTTGTCTTTATTGTTGTTATTTATTGTTTTGCTACGTCATGTGGGCAGTGACTTGGTTTTCCTTGAAACACAACCCCACTTTAATCCATCAGATAAACTGCTGATCAAATGTTTTTCTATAAAGACTATCCTTGTTTTTGTATTTTATTATATTTGCGGTGGATTGGCAGTATCGGTAGAGGGTCGGACGCCATGCTTTGCAGCAAAGAGTTACAGCCCTTTATGGTCTGAGTTCATATCCCACCGAGGTTAACTTTGCCTTTCATCCTTACGGGGTCGATAAAATAAAGTACCAGTAATGCACTGGATTAATTGCTGGCCTTGTGCCAAAAGTAGAAACACTTATATTTGTGACTAATAGGCACGTGTCATTATAGGCTCAGATATGCTAAATACATGTGCGGCCTTTTACATTCTGAGTTCAAATCCCGCTGAGGTTAGATTTACCTTTCATCCTTACGGGGTCGACAGAATAAAGTACCACAAACACACTGGGGTGATTTAATCGACTTTCTCTTCCCCCAGAATTGCTGACCTTGTGTCTATAGTAGAAATCATTATTCTATTTGTGATTATAGGCTCAGATATGCGAACTACAGGTACGGCTCTTTACGATCTGAGTTCAAGTCCCAGCGAGGTTAGATTTGCCTTTCATGATTACGAGGACAGTAAAATAAAGAAACGCACTGGGGTTGCTTAAATCGACTTTCCACTCCTCCAGAATTGCCGGCCTTGTGCCTAAATAAGATAAAATGGCGTGTGGCATGTCCGTCTTTCTCTGTACTGAGTTCGAATCCCACCGAGATCAACTTTGACTTTTCTCCTTTCAAGGAGCAATGAATAGTCTAAAGCCGTCAGCGTGGATTCATGAAATTGTAGGATGTCGGCTGAAACTCTATGTAGGGTCGTAGTGACGTCACTGTGGTCAGTTGCAAGGTCGTAATGACGTCAATGTGGTCCGTTTTGGGGTCGTACTGACGACTGTGTTGTTAGTTTCAGGGTCGTAACGACATCACTGTGGTCAGTTGCAGGGTCGTAACGACGTCACTGTGGTCAGTTGCGGTGTCGTAACGACGTCACTGTGGTCAGTTGCGGTGGCGTAACGACGTCACTGTGGTCAGTTGCGGTGGCGTAATGACGTCTCTGTGGTCAGTTGCAGGGTCGTAATGACGTCTCTGTGGTCCGTTGCAGGGTCGTAATGACGTCTCTGGCCCGAGTCGCTGTCGTCATGACGTCACTGTGGCCCGAGTCGGTGTCGTAATGACGTCACTGTGGCCGGAGTCGCGGTCGTAATGACGTCACTGTGGCCCGAATCAGTGTCGTAATGACGTCACTGTGACCCGAGTCGCGGTCGTAATGACGTCACTGTGGCCCGAATCAGTGTCGTAATGACGTCACTGTGACCCGAGTCGCGGTCGTAATGACGTCACTGTGGCCCGAATCAGTGTCGTAATGACGTCACTGTGGCCCGCGTTAGAATTTCCACTGGGGTCCACTTTTAGGATCAGCTTCAAGTCAACGACATAATTGAGAAAACTGAGTTTATTGAGAAAGTGAACGTTCATCGTAGACAGAGACGAAGAATCTAACACTGTTCACTATATTTGTGTTCGTGAATCTATGTGTATTTGTGTGTGTATGTATGTGTATGCTTGTGTGTGTATGTGCGTGTATGTGCGTGTATGTGCGTGTATGCGTGTGTATGTGTGTATATGTGCGTGAACGTGCGGGTATGCGTGTGTATGTGTGTATATGTGCGTGTATGTGCGTGTATGTGTGTATATGTGTGTGTATGTGTGTATCTATGTGTGTATGTATGTGTGTGTGTCCACCGGGGACTCTTTCGGCCTCCACCCGATTTCCTATCGCCACAGTGCCGGCCGCATTCCACGCCATGCTGCCCTCAACGAGGTCATTAAGCATGTATTGGACGCTGGAGGCTTCCCATCCCAGCTCGAGCCGGTGGGGCTGGATCGAGGGGACGGCAAAAGGCCAGATGGCATGACCATCTTCCCGTTCCGCGGTGGTAATCCCCTCGTCTGGGATGCCACTTGCACCTACACTTTCTGCCACTGCGACAGACCCAGGTTCTGCTGTACGTCGGGCTGAGGGAGATAAACTCCTCAAGTACCAGTCGCTCTCCGACAGGTTTGCGGTCGTACCCCTGGCAGTGGAGACTTCTGGTGTCCTCAGCCCCAGGGCTAGCTCCTTACTCACCACCATAGGTGCTGTGCTGGCCAGCCGCAGGTGTGAGCCCCGCGAGTTGGAGTGGCTTTTCCAGCGCGTCACCCTTGCCGTCCTCCGCGGAAACGCCTTCTCCATTCTGTCCGCCGAGGCTGTGGGTGGGCCCCATCGCGTACCGTTGTTGTAGTTGTAGAAGAAACAGGAAGACAACAATATCTTCAGTGTTGTTGTTATTTGAAATAGAAATGTATTTACATGTGTGTGCACTTCGGCATTTTTATGGGTCTGTATTCACGATCGTGTATACCTGCATATAGTGTATGGATATGTGTATGCATATGGTATGTGTGTGTGTGTGTGTGTGTGTGTGTGTGTGTGTGTGTGTGTGTGTGTGTGTGTGTGAGTGTGAGTGTGTGTATATGTGTGTG
>OZ024749.1:2598207-2608207 GCA_964016885.1 Eledone cirrhosa
TGTCTATCATTGGCGTGGATCTTGAGACCGGTGAAAGACTTGCAGACACCCCCAAATATGGTCTGATATTGAGCTGGCACTACTACAGTCCTTGTTCTTGCTTCCGCCAACTATTTTACTTCCGAAAGTTGTATTGTTAATGTTGGCATAGCTTTGAGTACCTTTATCATATTCAAATGTGGTTGTTGTAAGCATTCGGAGATCTTCCTTCCTTCACACTCGGTGACCGATAAAAGGAACGGTGGGCATTGCCCGCCAATACCTGACCCAACCACTAAACCAATTGCCGCATTCCCTAATATGAAGACGATTATGAAATAAAAAGGCAAAATTGAGAAAATTGTTTATATGTCCTATATATGACATGTTGTTGTTGAGGAGGAGGAGGGGGTAATTATTATAATCGCTCACATACAGTAAACACTTATATGGTATGCCATTGTATTATCTACGTGCAACACAACTTTCCCACGCACCCACAAAGAGCCATATTTTCAGAAATACAATCACATTTATTCACACATATTTTTAAATATGTGAGTTTTTGTTTTGTGTGTAGAAAGAAGTTGTCATCAGAAGCAATCGAAAAAAAAAAATTGAAATTTCAGATGTGTGCGTCCAGAGGCAAATAACCATAATAATATTCAATCACTATAAATATTAGTTGAAACAACAAAATTGGAGAGAATCGCGTACATTTCAAATATATATATATATATGGAACGTTGAACAATATACACAAAATATATATGATAATAGTGTTAGAAAACCGGGTAAAATACATTTAGGATCAACGGCCACTTCAGTGAATCGAACTATATCTCACTAGACATTCTCTCAAATGTTTTAAGATTACGCATGTGTATGTATGTATGTATATATATATATATATATATATATATATATATATATATATATATATGAGAAGAATGGTTGCACATGCGTGGTTACACATGGGTTACATATGAATAAAATCAGTCCTTCATCAGTGATTTTCCAACCTTCCTTGGTATTTCATCGCTTTAAAAATCACATATCTCCAGTTGGTGCGAGCAATAGCCAAATAAAGCTATTGGGACAAGTAATATAGCGTGAAGCGGGCGAGACATGTAAACAAACAAAGATGGTATTGCAACGGAAAGATAGAAAGAAACAAATACATGATATCTATTAAGCTTAAGCTTGATGAATTCATGGACGAGAGTGATATACAGACCATCCAACATGGGTGAGATGTGAGCGAGAAAAGGATTTCACGCGGGTCAAACGGGAGGAAGTGAGAGAGGGAGTGAAGCAGAGAGTGAGTGAGTGGAAGTGTGAGGAAGAGGCCAGTCGAGAGATAGTGTGACTGACAGAGGGGGCAAAAGAAGGTGAGAGATACAGAGAGAGAGGGGGAAAGCAGTAAGAATGAAATAGCTGAGGAAAAAAATATAAATATGAGAAGAATGGAGTGCTGCGGGGCTGCATATATATATATATATATATATATATATATATATATAATACTTTAAATAAATCCTATTGTACAGCCGACCATTTTATTCTTCACTCATTTACTTTTATTACTTCAAGAACCGCTTACCTAGGAACTTTCTTAAACTGGCCACCCGGGCCACCCGTCTGAGGAAACTTCGTGTTAAGTCAAACAACGCCAAACGTTAAAACTATCCTCGATGCAGAGTACTCATAACCTCTACCTGGATTACCTTAAACGATACCTCGTTAACTTTATATATTAGGGATTGTAACGTCCATTACTGTAGGTTCACCAGACTGAGCACTCCATGTGTAGTTTTCAGTATGTAGATTGTTGCTGTACTAAGCAGAGTGTAAAAATTATAAAAAAAGGTAGAGGTGTTTGATCTCCATTACATTTATCGAGACGAGACGCTCGTTTCGCGATTGATCAGGGCATGGCCCGATCGATACAAATCGAGCGTTGAGCTTATCAATGGCGAAACGCGCGTCACATCTTAATAAATGTAATGAACATCTAACATCGTCCTTTTTATTATTATCATATATATATATATATATATATATATATATATATATATATATATATATATAAGAATGAATAATAAAAGGTAGACATCATAAAAAGGTAATTTATTCCGAGTGCTTGCAAATGCTTAACATTTTCAACAAATGCTGATTCTACCATTTCCTCAGAGAAAACGGTAAAAGCAGCATTTGAAAATTGAGTTTCTGCAAACAAATAATTACCAATTTGCACATAGCATGACTAGGCTGTATAAATACTGTTGAAACATTTGTAAGCACTCGGAATAAATTACCTTTCTATGATGTCTACCTGTTATTATTCATTCATTATCTACACTCCGGAATACAGAAGGATCAGAAACTGAGTTTCTTCAACTATTCTTCCATAACTCGTTGAGTAATCCCTCACCGTACGTCAACTCTATTTAGTGTAGTAATTAACCATTACTGCATTCAGGATAAGCTTAAGCCTTTCTTGCATAACCTTATATATATATATATACATATATATATACATATATACATATACATATATATATATATACATATATATATATACATACATATATACATATATATATATATGGGTCGATAAAATAAAGTACCAGTAATGCACTGGTGAATTGCTGGCCTTGTGCCAAAAGTAGAAACAATTATATATATATATCTAACATCATATATATATGATGTTAGATATATATATATATATAACGAAGGAAATGTGGTAAGGAACCAGATGGACCATAACGCACCAAAGTACTCAATACTTAGGGTAGTAGAGTGGGAAATGGGAACGAGTAGGACCCCGACGGCTGAGCTCAAGCCGTTTCGACGGCTAATTCTGGACTAAATATATATATATATATATATATATATAACATCTCGTCCTTTTTATAATTATCATTATATATATATATATATATATACGGTAAAATTTTTGTTGTGACAACGGACGAGCTGATATTTTCATTAACCTCTCGTATAAGTTGACAAATCGTTATAAGTGTTGATGTTTTAGGCAAGGTTATGTCTGTAGCTCAGCAAGTCTTGGCTAAAATACATTCCTGTCTAGGCTACTCTATCATCATATTGTATCTCTTGAGCTATGTGCTTAAACGACCAGTTTTATTTTAATAAACACCAGCTAAATCACCTTGTAATGTAACATTAAAGTAAAACAAAATGAGACCTTGGATAATGTGAAGCTATGCTTCCCCTGCACATTGGAAACATAACAGGTTAGCTCTCTTTTTTTAGTATAATATAGCGAGTTGTCACCAGTGATGTTGGAAGTTCCTTTTGTAGCAACATATTATTTCTGTAGAAAATGTTAGGTGTGCATTTTAGATTTAAAAAAAAAAATTAGAATTCCCCAAATATTTGAAACAAGTGCTATGACCTTATGTTTGATATTCTCTGAGTTTGAGAAGCATTTGTAATAGGTGGTCTTTTAACTATCATTTACTACCTAAACGCATAGTATTTCACACAAAATGTAATCTTACTGCGCAGAATTAGATTTAGAACTATACAAGTGGTGGTCAACTGTACATTAAAATAATTACTGATGCATTTTACTTCTGAGGTGTATGTAACATGTGTTTCAACATTATAGGCTGTCACCAAGACAATCCACCTTACATAAAACATTTGTAAGTATATTTGATTATTAAACTATGGAACGAAGTTTAAAACATTATTATACGCAAAACATTTACTATATTATTTGTAAGACAATTGACTAATAAACTATGGAAGGAAATTTAAGAAATCTATTATACACAAAACATTTATATTATTTATCGGTGGAGGGTCGGGCGCCATGTTTGCAGTTATGATTGGAATGGATTTGCACTTGTGCCTCTTAGATCCTGGCTAAATGGAGTTGAAACAGCAACTATAAGAACAGCAACAACAGATACGACCATAGCGAACACTACTATGATTGCTCCCTTTACCTAGACCGAACTATTAGTACAGTTGGTACAGTTGGTACTGTTGGATCTCCATCAGTTCCGACGATGAATCATTCTGTGTGTTGATGATCGGAAAGACCTGCTGATGAAATTAAAGTGAACGTGGCAGAACATTCCACTGATTCCTCTAACACAGGGGTTCTCTAACCTTCACTACTACTACCCTCACTACTACTACCATCACTACTACGACCCTCACTACTACTACCTTCACTACTACTACCATCACTACTACCGTCACTACTACTACCATCACTACTACCTTCACTACTACTACCATCACTACTACTACTACTACCTTAACTACTACCGTCTTAACTACTACCGTCACTACTACTACCTTAACTACTACAGACAATGATATCACATTAGCAGTACCATCACCACAACTAACACCGTCATAAGCACTATGTATACACCACTACCACTACCACACCACACCACTACCACACCACACCACTACCACACCACTACCACTACAACACCACACTACACCACTACCACACCACACCACTACCACACCACTACCACTACCACACCACTACAACACCACACCACACAACTACCACACAACACCACTACAACACCACACCACACAACTACCACACCACACCACTACCACACTACACCACTACCACACCCACACAACACCACTACCACACTACACCACTACCACACCACTACCACACAACACCACTACCACACTACACCACTACCACACCACTACCACACAACACCACTAGCACACTACACCACTACCACACTACACCACTACCACACCACACCACACCCACTACCACACCACACCACACCCACACTACACCACACCCACACTACACCACTACCACACCACTACCACACAACACCACTACCACACTACACCACTACCACACAACACCACTACCACACTACACCACTACCACACCACACCACTACCACACCAATACCACACCACTGCCACACCTCACTACACCACTACCACACCACTACCACACAACACCACTACCACACTACACCACTACCACACCACACCACTACCACACCACACCACTACCACACTACACCACTACCACACCCACACAACACCACTACCACACTACACCACTACCACACCACTACCACACAACACCACTACCACACTACACCACTACCACACCACTACCACACAACACCACTACCACACTACACCACTACCACACCACACCACTACCACACCACACCACTACCACACCACACCACTACCACACCACTACCACACCACACCACTACCACACCACACCACTACCACACAACACCACTACCACACTACACCACTACCACACCACACCACTACCACACCACACCACTACCACACCAATACCACACCACTGCCACACCTCACTACACCACTACCACACCACTACCACACAACACCACTACCACACTACACCACTACCACACCACACCACTACCACACCACACCACTACCACACCACACCACTACCAGATCTTCCAGAGAGATCCTGCTAATTAGAAGCAGCCCTAAATTAAAATATATGGTGGGAGGGGGGAATTTTAGTTTTACAATATATACAAACAATTACACGTGTGTGTGTGTGTGTGTGTGTGTGTGTGTGTGTGTGTGTGTGTGTGTGTGTGTGTGTGTGTGTGTGTTATAATACATGTTCATACAAACAAATACATACATAAATGTATAAAGATATATATATATATAAAGTTGCATATGTATGTATGTGTTATGTATGTATGAGTATGTATATATTTATGAGTATATATGTATGTGTGTATGTATATCTCTATGAGTATGTATGTGTGTATGTATATCTGTATGAGTATGTATATATGTGCTATGTATGTATGTATGTGCTATGTCGGGTCACTCTTGAGTGTTACTGGTAACATGTAACCCAGTACTATCTGTCGCATGGTCGGGTCATCGGCGACTAAACCGGAAACCCACCAAGTTTACTTGGTGAGGAGGGTGATTTTGGACACCCTGCAGGACAAATATCAAAACCTGACAAAGGGCGGAAGAAATCATATGAGTCAAAGGCCAAGTAAAAGTGTTTAAATATGTATATAGACATGTACCGCGAGCTTAAACCACTGGGAGTGAAGGACCCTAACCTTTGTCAGGGCATACTTCTAGGAGAAGGCAACTCAGGAAACTGGGATGACTCCGATATAAAACCTGTGGCTAAGTAGTTACCGATGATGTTGATCTTTTCTTCTTTTCGGGTTATAGCTACTATCGCTCAGAGAGTGGGATTGGCTCAGTGCACAGTCTTTCTTTAAAAAATATCTTCACGCACAGGCATTGCACGATAGAATTAATTAATAATTTTTAATAGTGGTATATCGTTGAATGACCATACTTGATAACGATGGGGCAGCCATCATGTGTTATGTATGTATGCATGTGTGTATGTATGTGCTGTGCTTTAGTTCACACAATACTTTATCTCTCGATGACATCGCGACTCTGTCAACTGTAAAGTACTATCTCATTAGCTGCAACTATTTAATTAATTTCACTTGGTCTGTATTTCTATACCATGTAACTAGATATAAACATGGGTGTGTATGTCATTGTACAGAAACACACACACACACACACACACACACACACACATATATATATATATATATATATATGAGAATATTGATTGAATCAAACATCAGGGAAATATAGCAGTGTATAATTAAAATGAAAATAGTTATGGAGTCACATAACACTGAATACATGGAGGTGTTTACACACACACACACACACATTATATATATATATATATATATATATAGATATATATATATATATATATATATGTATGTATGTATATATTGAAGCATAGGAGAATAGTGAAATGATGTTTGGTGCGGAGTGGGATGGCGCTTTCATCAGACCAAGTGTGAACCAGATTTCGTAATAGATAAATATTACATTTTAGACAAAAGTAGTGGAAGACTGCTGAAATAAAAGCAGTCAACTATATATATATATATGTATATATATATTTAAATATATATATATATATATATTTAAAGGTTAAACAAGGTTCAATGAATAGATCAGAGAATGAGTTTTACAATAGATTGGAAGCACTCAACAGCTGGTTTTCCGGAGTTATTATTATTAATTCAAAATATTAACACAAATAGACATTCCTGTGATCAAGTTTATTTTATTATACATATTTCAGAAGTACTGTGCTATGCCGGGGTATGTCATGCATCATCTTATTTTATCTGATGAGGACGTACTGTTGAAGTTAACTCAGTACCTCTGAAATATGTAGAATAAAATATACTTGATCAGACGAATGTCTATTTTTGTTAATATTTTGAATTAATATATATATATATAGGAACCAGTAAGACCCCGACGGCTGAGCTCAAGCCGTTTCGAAGGCTAATTCTGGACTAAAAAATTTTTTAGTCCAGAATTAGCCGTCGAAACGGCTTGAGCTCAGCCGTCGGGGTCTTACTGGTTCCTATTACCCACTCTACTACCCAAAGTATTGAGTACTTTGGTGCGTTATGGTCCACCTGGTTCCTTACCACATTTCCTTCGTTATATATATATATATATATATACATAGAAATATATATATATGATATATATATAATAATGATAATAATAATTGCTTCTACTCAAGGCCGGCAATTTCAAGGAGAGGTGAAAGTCGATTAAATCAACCCCAGTGTATTACTGATACTTTATTTATCGATCACATAAGTATGACAGGCAAAGTTAACATCGGCGGGATTTGAACTCAGACTGTAAAGGGTCGCACCTCTATGCATGGTGTCCGACCTTCTACCGATACTGCCAACCCACCCGCATTGTAAGAAATATCAACGAATGAAAACAAGACACAATGAAAAGAAAAAGTTTTTAAGAAACTTTTAAAAATATTTTTTTGAAAAAACACAAAAAAACCCCAAAAAGCGAAAGTCACAGGACTTCGAGGTCTTCAGCCGTCATGATGGACGTGTGGCAGATTCGACCCATACCGACGGTACTGTTTGTCCACCCGAGGTCATAGTGTCTGACACAAGACAGGGTGATGTCCATGGTGTAAGAGACTAGACAGAACAATAACTTCATGCAATTAAGATATAACTTGAACATATATTTTATGTAACGACTAAAAGGTAAGGTGTATATATATATATATATATATATATATATATATATATATATAACAAAGGAAATGTGGTAAGGAACCAGATGGACCATAATGCACCAGAGTACTCAATACTTAGGGTAGTAGAGTGGGAAATAGGAAAAAGTATGACCCCGACGGCAGAGCTCAAGCCGTTTCGACGTTTCGCCGTCGAATATATATATATATATAAGCAAATGAAATATTTAATTTGTTGGTAATTCAACAAATATATATATTTAAAACTGATTCGAAGCACTCGACAGGTTTTCTGGAGTATAATATAAAAAAACAAAAAAAACTTGAACGTTTAAGATCTCATTCCTGGATATGTCAATATTTATAAAACAAACTTTGTATTTTATCTGATGAGAGCGTACCAAAGTGTTGGTACCCTTGAAATATATATAATAGAATAAATATGGTTTTATAAATATAGTTTCCATTTGTTAATATCATTAATATATATATAATATATATGACCAGGAATGCTTTCTGTGAAAATCAGTCATATGGAACTATTGTGAGCTTGACTGACGGTTTGAACTTTACAACACCACCTGCCTCTTTGAGCTCAAATACCAACCCTACTAGCATCTAGAAACTGACCAATGAGAATCAAGACTATTCCTGCTGACAACATTAAATTATTCCTAACAAGCTCATATGTCCCAAGGCTCTGATACAATCAACACTATAAACACAGAGCTGACATATCTAAGAACTGACTAACTGCCTGATGAGGTCATAGCCATTCAATGGCTATCATCAAAATATATATAGCAGTAAATAAAGGATTATGAGTTCATGCAATTGACTTATGTTTCGTCACTATATATATATATATATATATATATATACGTGAACACACTATAACGCCCATATATCTATCTATCTATACACACACGCACATAAATATATATGCATACGATCATAGACACACATATATTCCTACATATTGGATGTTGAACCTGTCAGTATAATCCTTGTGTATCCTTATGCAAATATCGACCACCCGACCAACCATTACTACAACATTAAAGACTGCAGTGTATACTAACACAACTCTACTAGTAAAGTCTACAACGTCTTTATGATTGAACAATTCTTGAATGACATGATTTAATAGCAGCTAGGCGTTGTGTGGTCGTTTTAGGTTTTAAGCTGCACCCTAAGGGTTTTTTTGTTTTGTTTTGTTTTCTACTAGCTTGTGTATCCTCAGGTGAACAATCCAAAATTTAACTGATTATTTCACACATGAGGGCGGCGAATTGGCAAATTTGTTTTAACGTTGGATCGAATGTTTTGTGCAATTCGTTCCAGCTCTTTTGAGCTCCGAGTTCTTGTTCAAGTACAGCCAAGGTCAAGGTCGCCTTTCATCTTTTCGAGGTCAATAAAATAAATAAAAACAATACCTATATGTTACTGGATTGATTCTACTTCTATATCATTTTCTTACTCCTTCTCTCTCGCTGGAGGAAGTCTGCTGTGTTCTGACATTGAGAGGAATGACATTCGCCTGGTTTAAAATACCCAAGAAACGCTGTATGGTCACTACAGCACTACTTTGACACCATTAGGAATTAGACGTCATTACATTATATAAATGAAAGAGGGCGGTGGATTGGCAGTATCGGTAGAGGGTCGGACGCCATGCTTTGCAGTATAGAGTTATGGCAGCCCTTTATGATTTGAGTTCAAATCCCGCCGAGGTTAACTTTGCCTTTCATCCTTACGGGGTCATTAAAATAAAGTACTAGTCACGTACTGGGCTCGTTTTAATCAACTTTCCTCTCCCCCAAAATTTCTGGCCTTGGGCCTATATAAGAAACCATTATATAAATGAAAGCATGA
>OZ024749.1:2613207-2625707 GCA_964016885.1 Eledone cirrhosa
CTCTATATATATATATATATATATATATATATATATATATATATATATATATATATATATATATATATATATATATATATATATATATATATATATATATATATATATATATAGAGAGAGAGAGAGAGAGAGAGAGAGAGAGAGAGAGAGATTCAGAATAATAATAAATGAATACATTCACATAATCAAAATATATGTTTTATTATATATATTTCGAAGGTACTGTGCTGTTTTTTCAGTACGTCCTCGTCGGATAAAATACATGAACTGATGTATGACATACCTCAACTGACTTGATGGTTCAATTCCAGTATTGGCAGTATATATATATATATATATATAGTTTCCTATCTCTCAATATATATACATAGTTTCCTACCTCTCAATCTACCTCCGTACATACAGAGTAAAATAAAATGTGTCTTTCTTTAATATAGCCAAGTTATGCATCGTTATTCTCATCATCCTATAAATTCTCCGAGCCACATTGAAAGTTACATTTATCACACACGCACGTATATATGTGTGTGTATGCATATACTGTGTGTGTGTGTGTGTGTGTGTTTGTGTTTGTGTGTGTGTTTGTGTTTGTGTGTTTGTGTGTGTGTTTGTGTGCGTGTGCGTGTGCGTGCGCGTGTGCGTGTGTGTGTGTGTGTGTGTGTGTGTGCGTGTAGTGATTTCTTCAGATAAATCCACTCTCGTTTATATTTCTTTAGTGACTGATATATCCCCCCCCCCCCCCATACAGGCTTCAATATCTGCACCTTTACATAACCACTACTGAAGCCTCCGGACAAGATGGAGCTGGAATTATATAACTAATACTTTACCTTGAAGACATCACATGCATACATACATATACATACACACACATACATACATACACGTGTGTGTGTGTGTGTATAGAGAGAGAGGTGTTTAGGGAGGGAGAGAGGGAGGGAGGTGTTTTGGGAGGGAGGGAGGGAGAGATAGAGGGGGAAGGAGGAGGGAGAGAGAGGGAGATGTAACCAGCAGACAACCAGCGTCCATCTTTTATTTCACAGAACATAAACACACAGATCTATCAATTTCTATTTTGGGGTTTGCTATGTTTCTAAAGATATTACCTATGTCTTCGTTTAAATATGTATTTCTACTAAAAATGGTAAGTTGCTCAGTGTGTGTGTGTGCGTGTATATATGTGTGTGTATATATATATATATATAACCAACATCTTGTGTGTGTATATATATATATATATATATAAAACCAACATCTTGGTTTATGGTGAAAGGCTAAGGATCGTTGGCAGTGTTGTATATCTTGGAAGCACTCTGAGTATGTCCTGCGATCTTGACGGGGGAATATCAAACACGATACAGAAAGCCAGTGATGCTTTTGGAAAACTGAACAAGCATCTCTGGTCTCAACACGGAATTTCGGTAAAGACAAAGCTCAAAGTGTATCATGCGTGTGTGCTCGCGGCACTTCTTTATGCTTGTGAGACGTGGGTGGTCTACCGTAGACAGATGAAGCGACTTGAGAAATTCCACCAATCTTCAGGTTCATATTCTGTGGTGACAGTCAAGTTTGCAATTTTCAACTGTGAAAATGACAGTTGAAAATTGCAAACTTGACTGTCACCACAGAATATGAACCTGAAGATTGCGAAAGCATGAAAGTACTTGTTCAATTAACACTTAATATTCTACCATACTATTTCATTCTAATACCATTATAAATGTTAAAGGATTGTAAAGAAAACGAGTAAATCAGACAAAGTTGGAATTCCTTTTATTAATATAATCTTCTATACACAATCATACACACCCGTGTATATTTCTCTCTCTCTCTCTCTCTCTCTCTCTCTCTCTCTCTCTCTCTCTCTATATATATATATATATATATATATATATATATATATATATATATATATGTGTACAGCGGTATTCTATTAGATATATAAACACACAACTGTCTAAGTCAGTATGTTAGACATGGTAATAACTAATATTCCGAGTAACGAAGATTTCCGAAACGTCAGCAGAATGTCCATTACAATGACCCCTAAAAGTAAAGATTAATTCATCATTGATCCTGTCCTTTACCCCTACTGGAGTTATAAGGGAGCTGTCTAGAGTATTCTAAACCCCTACTGGAGTTATAAGAGAGCTGTCTAGGATATTCTAAACGTGTTGGAGTTCCTGCTAGACCTCATCTTTCTGTTGTGGTTGTGTGCCAGAGTATGTGACTGTGTGAAAGTAAATGTGTTGCTGTGTTTTTGTCTGTAGATTTCTTTGTAATTATATATTTCCCTACGATCGTGTGGTGTGGTGTGGTGTAGCTGTGTGGTGTGGTGTAGCTGTGTGGTGTGGTGTGGTGTGGTGTAGCTGTGTGGTGTGGTGTGTGTGTGTGTGTGTGTGTGTGTTTATCTCACTATATGACTATGTATTCCACTGTATTTATATATGTGTGAAAGTGGTAATATGACTATGTGCGCATATGTCTTTCCATTCGAAGGTCAGCGACTATCAACACAAACGCTAAATATGAATAACGTTAGTGGTTTCTTGTGGCATTTATTGTGGTTAATGTGAAGTACCGTATTATAATCACCATTATTATAAACAGTTTAATACTGTTTGAGCAGATTCGATACAAATCTTTCAAAATTTTAGATGTTTCTACCCACTTCTGAAACGTTTTTCTCTCCCTCCTCGAAGATCTGGCACAAACTGTCAGAATGAGTAAGATACTCACATCTCGGCGTCGTCACGGTGGAATTCACTCGTGTAAGCAGGGGTGGTTGAACTGGGGGGGGGGGGGTGCCTCTAACAACCCCACTCCCCAATAATTATATTTTTCTTCCCAAACTAACAAAAGCACACATCTATTTGTATATTCCGCCGAGGTTCACTTTACCTTTCATCCTTACGGGGTCAATAAAAGAAAGTATTGGGATCGATTCAATCGACTTTTCTCTCTCCCCACATTGTTGGTCTTGTGCCTTGAGCAGTATTGGTAGCGTAACGGATAATATACTTTATGGCATAGAGTTACAGCCCTTTACGTTCTCAGTTCAAATCCCACCAAGCCTAGCTTTGCCTATCACCCATAGGAGGGTCGATAAAATAAAGCACCAACAATGCACTGGGATCGATAAAATAAAGAACCAGTAATGCACTGGGATCGATAAAATAAAGAACCAGTAATGCACTGGGGTCGATAAAATAAAGCACCAGTAATGTACTGCGGTCGATTTAATCGACTTTCCCTGCGCCCCAGGTATGTTGGGCTTGTGCCTAAATCAAAACCATATGATCTGAGTTCAAACCCGTCGAGGTTAACTTTGCCTTTCATCCTTACGGGGGTCGATAAAATAAAGTACCAGTAATGTACTGGGGTAATTGCTGGCCTTGTGCCCAGAGTAGAAACAATTATTAACTCTCTGCTTCTGAAGGATAATACATCGGTAGCCAGAGCCAAATGTTTACATTGAGTTTTCAAACTGGTGAGCCAATAGTAACTAAACATTACACACGAAAAAACTATCTATCTATCTATCTATCTATCTATCTATCGTTTCGGAAGAAGGATCAGGATGGAGAGAGAGGTGCTTCACCCCAGCCGTTTTTATGAAAGATGGGTGAAAGTGGCGAGAATGGCCCGTGTGAATGGGCCTTCACTCTACATCAGACTATAGGTGAGGAAGATGAAAGACCAAGGGAGCACCCCCTCTCTGTGCTCCTGAGGAGAAGGGTTGCACACTTTTTTTCGGAGGTGTGTGCGACCCCCCAAGGCGCCTCCTCCCTATTGAGGATTTTGTTACAAAATTTATTTTGTTATTTTATTTTATTTTTATACTTTTATATCTTGTTATTGCCTCCTCCATATTGAGGACGCCTTTACATGTAAACTCCCCCCTTTGTGCTTGTCCCACTTTTGATGCCCTGGTGGCAAATAAAAAGAAAGTTATCTATCTATCTATATATATATATATATATATATATATATATATATACGCACGAGTATAGCTCTTTTTACAAAACGGTTAATCCGGTTAATTTCCATTTCAGGTAGACGCGCTCCATCATCCACAAAATAAATCATATACAAAATTCCAGCACCAACAGTTTTGCAAGAGATGTCAACATGAATGGACCTGTTATTTTTATCTAAAGACATGTTTTCCAATTCCACCCCGCCCGTCCCTTCAATCTATCTTATTTCTTATTCTTCTGATGAAGCACTAACGCCCGAAACGTTAAGACACTCTTCCTACTATTTCAAGGGTTAATGTAATATATTCCTTCCATATACTGTACCGATTGTGTTGTTACTTCTGTATGCCTTATATGCGCGCGTGCGCGTGTGCGTGCGTGCGTGCGTGCGTGCGTGCGTGCGTGCGTGCGTGTGTGTGTGAGAGAGAGAGAGCAAAATCTCGACAGAAGCTCCCATACTTTCACACTTTCATACATAACTAGAGATATGGGGTAGAATAGGAAAGAGGGGGTAGACGAAAGATGTGCGTGTACTCCCTATAAATAGCGACATTGATGGGAAGTAGAGTAGACTTGCTAGAATGAGAGAAGCGGCGACATTGTTTTATATAATCTATTGATTAAAAGAATAACAGAATAACAGAATAAAGAGAATACAAGAGAGTCTACGTCAGTTTGACAGTAGCGGATGTGACTGTGTTTAGTTTGCACTGAATTACATACACACACACACATAAATATATATATACACACACACACACATAAATATATATATATATATATATACACACATAAATATATATACACACACACACGGGAGAGTGTGATGGATTGTTTGGTAGATAGAGGTGGCAGCTATATATAGCTTACGTGTGTGTATATGTGTGTGTGTGTGTGTGTGTGTCTATGTGTGTGTGTGTGTGTGTGTGTGTGTGTGTGTGTGTGTGTGTGTATATGTGTGTGTGTGTGTGTGTGTATGTGTGTATGGTGTGTGTATGTGTATGTATGTATGTGTGGGCATGTGTGTATGTGTGTGTGTGTATGTGTGTAACGTTGATATCTATCTACCGTAATATCGTGTGCTAAAGAAAACAGAAAAAATTAAAAAAGATCCCAAAACTAAACTAATAAAGAAGATAAAAGTAACTACGACTTAGTAGAGACTTATACGTCATTACATTGAGGGAGGGGGCACTCTGGCTGGGGGTGGTATATATATATATATATATATATATATAGATATATATATATATAGAGAGAGAGAGAGATGTAGAGAGTGGGCGAGGTAGATAGATATAGAGAGTGAGTGGATGAGAGAGATATATAGTGAGTGGGTGAGAGAGAGAGAGAGATATATAGTGAGTGGGTGAGAGAGAGAGATATATAGTGAGTGGGTGAGAGAGTGTTATATAGAGAGAGGGGGTGAGAGAAAGAGGGAGATATATAGAGAAAGAGGGAGATATATAGAGAGAGGGGGAGGGAGATATATAGAGAGAGGGGGTGAGAGAGATATAAAGAGAGATGGGTGAAATCTTTGAAAATTAAGAAAAATAACCCATAGAAGCTGTAATGAATGCTGGCACCATTACTACTTCTACAGTATTACTACTACTACTACTTCTACACTATTACTACTACTACTACTTCTACACTATTACTACTACTACTACTTCTACACTATTACTACTACTACTACTACTACTGTAACTACTACTACTGTTACTACTACTGCAGTTGTTGTTTGACCTTTGTCGTTTTCGACGACAACTGCTCCAGTTGATTCAATCAACAGAATTGCCATCAACTGAAGGTGTAAGTAGCTGGGCAATTCACAGACACGTGTACCTTTAACCTGGTTTACAGAGTGGTTCAGAATGAAACAGTGTGGGACAAGACTACACCCCCTTTCAATTTTCAGATACAACTCATTCTTGCTATTTGAGTGAACTGGAGCAACATTAAATAAAGTGTTTCGTTCAAAGACCTTACCCTTCGCCTACTCGGGGAACGACCTTACGACCTTGACCCAAACTCCATAACCACCAATACACGTCCCTTTACAAGGCTACTAGTACTACTATTTATTTAATTCGTAGCGCGGCGCCGTGGTGGCAGCGTTTCGTTATTATTTTTTAAAAACCTGGTGAAACCTATCAGCCTTTCCCCAGTACATTACTGGTACTTTTTTGTTTTGTTTTTTGTCTATCGCAAAATCCTGAACGACAAATTTGACCTCGGTAGTATTTGAAGTGAGAGGGAAAAGAGCTGCCACGAGTACCACAAAGTATTTCATCCGACGTTGTATAATAATTACTATTACTAATAACTGTTTCTACTTTAGGCACAAGGCCAGCAATTAACCCAGTGCATTACTGGTACTTTATTTTATCGACCCCGTAAGGATGAAAGGCAAAGTTTAACGCTGACAACCCCCTACTACATGATTCCATTTAATTTGTTAAAGTAAATTTCGTAGATCTTCCCCGTGGTTTTCCTTATAAAACAAACCAGTAACACTAGATTATCTTTCTTTCTTCTCTTCTCCTTACGAATGTAATACGAACTAGTGGGCAGAAATAATGTTTAACTAAGTATTTTAGCCCTTACTGAACTTTCCACTATATATGTGTATATGTAGGCGTGTATATGTAGGTGTATATGTGTTTGCTTGTACCTACACAACCGTGTTTCTCCATCGCTGTGTGTAACATATATGCCAAATGGTGCTATGCTGAACATAGACTAATAAACAACGCACATCCTGCTAAAAAGACAATGTTTTCTACCTGCCAGGCTTCACAGTGGTGATTTAATAAGTAGAGATATGATTCGACTTACATACCTTTACCTAGACGTCAATGGTATGGTTCAAATTAATGACTATTTGTCTACTGTCTGACATTTTGTCTGTGGACGAAGCATTGCCGAATGGTTAAGAAATTCGCTTTGCAACAATAAGATATTGGTTCAATCCCACCGCATGGCATTTTAGGCACATGTCCTTTTTCATTGCCTCGGGTTGATTTAAGCGTTGTGAATGAATCTGGGTAGACAGAAAGCCGTTGGATGCATTGGAGCTGTAATTCAAATGACCAGCTTGTCACACGCATATTAAAGGTACCCGTGTATGTTAACTGCTCAGCCAATTTCACTGTAATACAAGATATACTCTACCTGTAATTCATATGGCCAGGCATGCCACACAATGTTTTACAGTATAGTATCTCGCTGAGAATAATGTTAAAAGTACATTTCGTGTGGGCAGAGTCCTGAAACGCCCCTTCCAGCGGGGTCAGTCAAAATCAGCCGTCTCCAACTCATCCAGTTGGATCCCTAAGCGAGGCCAGCCAAACTCATTGATGTTATCCAATCAGCTTGCTATTGATAATTGAGATAAATAACACCCAATAGTTGTAATCGTTCATTTCTAAATATTTAAAGTTATATTAAAAAGCGATTCTATATGATGACCTTAGCTGCAGTATTGATCCACTTGATCTGGCTGAGTGCCTCAAGGTACACGTGCCTGTAAAATACTCAGCCAATTACATTATAATACACAATGGAGTATATCTGTAGTTCCCATGACCAACCTTGTTACGTTGTCAGGTTCAGTCTCCTCATAAATAACTTGAGTACGCATGCCTGGAATTGTTTGTCATTAACACAATATTTTCTCGAACATTTGTCGTCGAAACTGACGGAGGTCCATTTTATTATTATGTGTATAATATGTGATCCTCAGAGTTTTTCTAGATTTTTAAAAAATTAGCCTTCTATAGGGAAAAGGAGATATAGTGTCCCCTGCCACACAAGTTAAGTCAATAATAAGGGATTGTAAAGGAGAGAGAAGCCATATTCCAAGCTGACGGATGAAAGCCTGTTGATAAACTAAGGCGCTTAACTCAACAACAATATGACTTGCTCGTGCAAAGGCACAGTATAATAGTTATTAGAATGCAGTGACATGTGTGTGCGTGTGTGTGTGTGTGTGTGTGTGTGTGTGTGTGTGTGTGTGTGTGTGTGTCTGTGTGTGTGTGTGTGTGTCTGTCTGTGTGTGTGTGTGTATGTGTGTGTGTGTGTGTGTGTGTGTGTGTGTGTGTGTGTGTGTGTGTGTGTGTGTGTGTGTGTGTGTGTCTGTGTGTGTGTGTCAATATATGACTGGGGTATGCATATTGAAAGTTTCCAAGTCATGGACAGCATGTCTAATGAAGATGTCGACGTCTTGAGTGACGTCTGTGAAGCTTTCAGTAGTGCAGGTCCAAGTCGCACACTTAATACAAATATTGCCTGGAGTTTGCTTTTCTTTCGTCTGTAGATCAATCTTTTCCATTCCCTCTACCTGCCTTCCCTCCATTGCTCTCTTCTCATACATACACAGAAATATATATCTAAGGCTAAACAGGTTCACTTGTAAATATAGCCACAACTCTACACATTCATGTGCAATAGGGTGTTCCTGCGTGAGAATAACTATGGGGACCGTTCAGTGTGTATGTATATAAAAATATCTTTGCAACCATCTTTACATCTTTACATCTGTTAGTATATATATATATATATATATATATATATATATATATATATATATATATATATATATATATATATAGTGAAAAATGGAACGGGAACAAAACAGAGACGCAGTACAAACAAAGGTTTATTAGTTTCACGATTTTGAGAGTGGGGTGGGGTGGGGTGGGGTGGGGTGGGGGCGTTTCGGGCATGAGCCCTTCTTCAGGCGAAAAGTGTGTGGGAAGAGAGTTCCGAGGGTGTGTAGGGGAGTGGAGGAGAGATATTTAGAAAAAAAAGGTGGGGGTGTTGAAAGGGAGGAAAAACGGTGGAAGGGGTACAAATAAAAATTAAAAAAATAAAAATAAAAATAAGCATGAAGATAAACAAATGGTGGAATGTGTGGGGTGTGTAGGGGGGTGGAGTGGGGAGAGGGAAGCGGGGTGTCCGAGCGGGGAGGGCTGAAGGTGGTGTATGTGTGTGGGTTGGGGTGTAGGCCAATGTGTGGATGGGGAGGGGTCAGAGGGTGGGGGAGGGGGGAGATTATTCCGGAGGCTGAGTGTGTATATATGTGGGGATACGCAACACCTACTTTAGTAGTAGAGCTCTCTTCGACCCATACCACATTTCCATCGCTGGCTTTCATATTATATATATATATATATATATATATATTATATATATTATATATATATATATATATATATATATATATATATATATATATATAGTTGAAAATAAGCAAACAAAACACAAGAAGCAATTGTACACAAATATATTATGTTCACGGTTGGTGGTAGTGGAGGAGGTTTCGACGTTTCGGACAGAAGTCCTTCTTTAGGAAAGTTCAGATACGGGCAGAACGGAAACTCCGATGAGAAGTTAGGGAGGGGTTAAGGAGGGAAATTAAATAGTACTAAAATAGAGAGTAAAAATAAAAGGGTTAGAAGATATAGGTCCAGACTTGGGGACAGGGTGGATATTAGGGACTGGCATGGGTGTGGTAGGGTGTGTGTGTGTTGAAGGGGAGAACGGGGGAATAGTTAGAGAGAGGGCTGCAAAAGTTTTCAGAGTATAGGAAGAGCCGGCAAATGCTTGTGTGTGTGTATGTATGTTTATATATATATATATATAGATGGTTGCAAAGATAATTTTATATAAAATCGGAAATGCTGAGGTACACATTGATCTCTAGACACGGATATATAGAAATACTACCAAAATATCCCCCTGCCTCACTCCCAGATTAACACCAGTAAAAACAAAAATATCAGTCATGCAGTAAATCGATTTCACCACACCCAATATATTTCCACCATGTTTTTGTGCAACTTCATCTCCCTCTCTCTCTCTGTATTCGTTTCTCTCTTTAGTTTCCTCTCTCTCTCACTCTCAGTTTCTCTGTTTCTCCCCACCCCCAACCCAGGTCCTGTCTCTTTGTGTTGTTCAGTCTATCAAGTTGTCGATCTGTGTCTGTAAATCAACATACCCGTCCCACAACAATGCTCAAAGCTGGCAATGGAAGATCCCACCACTATCACCACCATCACTACCACCACCACCACCACTACCATCACTACTACCATTATCACCACCATCACTACCACCACTACCACTACCACCACCACCACCATCACCACCACTACTACCACCACCACCACCATCACCACCACTACCATCACCACCACCACCTCTCTGAAGCTGGTAATATTCCAAGAGCAGATGTGAAATGTTGGCCTCTTTACAAACTGGTCATTAAGTATGTTAAATACATATGATACATATATGAGATACGGGTATATACATATATATATATATATATATATATATATGTAGATGATATATTTACAGGTAAGGGAGAGAAACCCTATGGTTTAGTGGTTAGTTAAGCCGTTTGGCTCCTGATCCTAATGTCGTTTGTTCTATTCCTGGCCGCCATTTATGCAAGACAATTTAATTTACGTTGCTCCTACCCACTCAGACAAAAATTAGATATACCTTTAATTTAAAGAGCCAGCAGCCTTGTGATAGTGCATCACCATGAATCTCCCATGACCATGCTAAGATAGAGTACATGGAAAATAACATTGAAGTCTTTCTATAGATTACAAACTCGGGGAATCAGTGCGCATGTTCCTTTTCGGGAATTACTCGACAGTTCGGATGGATGGATTAAGGCATACCTGACATCCTCTAAAGCTAAGGTTCTCAACCCATGCCCCTCGAAATCACGAAACGCCCCCCTACCCTATTTTTCCATTTATCAATATAATACTGATTTTGAAATCAGTAGGTTACTGGGCCAAATCAAGTTATGTTAGAATCTTTAAAAAATACTCGTACGAATTAAATACAAAAAAGTTTCAGTCCAAATAAAAGCAAGCTATTTCAAATTATATATTAAAAATATTTAAAAATAGACGTGAATGTTCTCAAAGATTTGATCTCAGTCGAGAAAGGTCTTTTTTTTTTAAATTCTATATTTCACTGTTAGCTGTTGTAATATTTTGATTGGATAAACAATTCTACAATTCAAACTGTAAAGTCAAAATACAAAAGATGCAAAATATGAAGAATTTCTTACCTTTCTCTGAAATCACAAAATCAGGGAAAAAATAGTACCTTGCAAAATAATATACCTCGCAGCAAAATAAAATACTTAGTTGCAACGAATGAATTGAGAAGCTTGGTGACAGTGAGAAAGCAATATCTGTATCCCTTATATATATATATATATACATAGATAGATAGATACACACACACACATAAATGAGCACGCACACACACAAACTTGTGTGTGTGTGCCCTGGTTTTGGTACATAAACAATTTTGTCTCCCGTTTTTATTGCCAGGTCAAATGCCACTGTTCTTTTAAACAACGCCAAATAACAACGCCATATATATATATATATATATATATATATATATATATATATATAAGAGTAAGACATGTGTGTGTGTGTGTGTGTTTTGTACACGTCTATCTATCTATCTATCTCCAAAAGGGGGCTCAAACATGCGGCCCGCGAACTACTTTTCTGTGGCCCGTGGTAGAACCAATATTTCATATCGCATTATAACTGGTGAAAATAAGGCGGTGAGCTGGTGGAATCGTTAGCACATCTGGCGAAATGCTTAACGGTACTTCTGTTTTTACGTTCTGAGTTCAAATTCCCCCGATCTCAACTTTGCCTTTCATCCTTTTGGGGTCGATCAATTAAGTACCAGTTGTGTACTTGGATCGATACAATCGACTGAACTCTAAAGCCCAAATTTCACGCCGTGTTCCTATAGTAGAAATGATTATAACTGGTGAAAATGTTCACCCACCTCCACGTTTGGCCCACTCTTCCTCTCCTCCAGGACGTAATGGCTTTTTTGTGTCCTTGAGTTTGAGACCCTTCTACACACACACACACACACATATATAGTTTACTTCTTTACTGTCTCTGGACTACGCCCATGCTGGAGAATCACCATGGTAAGTTATGGGGACGTCAACAAACCAACAAGCATTAGTGGGAGGGCAAACACAAACGCAAAGACACACACAGACATATATACATATATACGACGGGCTTTTAGTTTCGGTCTATCAAATCCAGAAACAGGACTTTGGTCGGCTCGGGCAGTGGGACTGAACCCAGAAATATGTGGGTGAGAAACAAGCTTCTTGTCACACTGCGCACAAACACACACACACACACACATATATATATATATATAAAATATATATATATATATATATATATATATATATATATATATATATATATATATGTGTGTGTGTGTGTGTGCGTAATATATATATATCCTTACATACTTAAATATAAATGCATGTATATATACAAATGTATAAATGCACAGCTATATATATATATATATATATATATATATATATATATATATATATATATATTTATGTATGTATGTAGATTTTATATATATATGTATATGTATATATATGTATGTAGATTTATATATATATATAACTACATACATACATTT
>OZ024749.1:2630707-2638207 GCA_964016885.1 Eledone cirrhosa
AGTAGTAGTAGTGGTGGTGGTGGTGGTATTAATGGTGGTGGAGATGTTGATTGTGGTGGTAGTGTGTTGTTGTTGTTAGAATTAGTAGTAGTAGTAGTAGTAGTGGTGGTGGTATTAATGGTGGTGGAGATGTTGATTGTGGTGGTAGTGTGTTGTTGTTGGTAGAGTTAGTAGTAGTAGTAGTGGTGGTGGTGGTATTAATGGTGGTGGAGATGTTGATTGTGGTGGTAGTGTGTTGTTGTTGTTAGAATTAGTAGTAGTAGTAGTAGTAGTGGTGGTGGTATTAATGGTGGTGGAGATGTTGATTGTGGTGGTAGTGTGTTGTTGTTGGTAGAGTTAGTAGTAGTAGTAGTAGTGGTGGTGGTATTAATGGTGGTGGAGATGTTGATTGTGGTGGTAGTGTGTTGTTGTTGGTAGAGTTAGTAGTAGTAGTAGTAGTGGTGGTGGTATTAATGGTGGTGGAGATGTTGATTGTGGTGGTAGTGTGTTGTTGTTGGTAGAGTTAGTAGTAGTAGTAGTAGTGGTGGTGGTATTAATGGTGGTGGAGATGTTGATTGTGGTGGTAGTGTGTTGTTGTTGTTAGATTAGTAGTAGTAGTAGTAGTAGTGGTGGTGGTATTAATGGTGGTGGAGATGTTGATTGTGGTGGTAGTGTGTTGTTGTTGGTAGAGTTAGTAGTAGTAGTAGTAGTGGTGGTGGTATTAATGGTGGTGGAGATGTTGATTGTGGTGGTAGTGTGTTGTTGTTGGTAGAGTTAGTAGTAGTAGTAGTAGTGGTGGTGGTATTAATGGTGGTGGAGATGTTGATTGTGGTGGTAGTGTGTTGTTGTTGTTAGAATTAGTAGTAGTAGTAGTAGTAGTGGTGGTGGTATTAATGGTGGTGGAGATGTTGATTGTGGTGGTAGTGTGTTGTTGTTGGTAGAGTTAGTAGTAGTAGTAGTAGTAGTGGTGGTGGTATTAATGGTGGTGGAGATGTTGATTGTGGTGGTAGTGTGTTGTTGTTGGTAGAGTTAGTAGTAGTAGTAGTAGTGGTGGTGGTATTAATGGTGGTGGAGATGTTGATTGTGGTGGTAGTGTGTTGTTGTTGGTAGAGTTAGTAGTAGTAGTAGTGGTGGTGGTGGTGATGGTGGTATTAATGGTGGTGGAGATGTTGATTGTGGTGGTAGTGTGTTGTTGTTGGTAGAGTTAGTAGTAGTAGTAGTGGTGGTGGTGGTGATGGTGGTATTAATGGTGGTGGAGATGTTGTCTGTGGTGGTAGTGTGTTGTTGTTGGTAGAGTTAGTAGTAGTAGTAGTAGTGGTGGTGGTATTAATGGTGGTGGAGATGTTGATTGTGGTGGTAGTGTGTTGTTGTTGGTAGAGTTAGTAGTAGTAGTAGTGGTGGTGGTGGTATTAATGGTGGTGGAGATGTTGATTGTGGTGGTAGTGTGTTGTTGTTGGTAGAGTTAGTAGTAGTAGTAGTAGTGGTGGTGGTATTAATGGTGGTGGAGATGTTGATTGTGGTGGTAGTGTGTTGTTGTTGGTAGAGTTAGTAGTAGTAGTAGTGGTGGTGGTGGTATTAATGGTGGTGGAGATGTTGATTGTGGTGGTAGTGTGTTGTTGTTGGTAGAGTTAGTAGTAGTAGTAGTAGTGATGGTGGTATTAATGGTGGTGGAGATGTTGATTGTGGTGGTAGTGTGTTGTTGTTGGTAGAGTTAGTAGTAGTAGTAGTAGTAGTAGTAGTGGTGGTGGTGGTATTAATGGTGGTGGAGATGTTGTCTGTGGTGGTAGTGTGTTGTTGTTGGTAGAGTTAGTAGTAGTAGTAGTAGTGGTGGTGGTATTAATGGTGGTGGAGATGTTGATTGTGGTGGTAGTGTGTTGTTGTTGGTAGAGTTAGTAGTAGTAGTAGTGGTGGTGGTGGTGATGGTGGTATTAATGGTGGTGGAGATGTTGTCTGTGGTGGTAGTGTGTTGTTGTTGGTAGAGTTAGTAGTAGTAGTAGTAGTGGTGGTGGTATTAATGGTGGTGGAGATGTTGATTGTGGTGGTAGTGTGTTGTTGTTGGTAGAGTTAGTAGTAGTAGTAGTGGTGGTGGTATTAATGGTGGTGGAGATGTTGATTGTGGTGGTAGTGTGTTGTTGTTGGTAGAGTTAGTAGTAGTAGTAGTGGTGGTGGTGGTGATGGTGGTATTAATGGTGGTGGAGATGTTGTCTGTGGTGGTAGTGTGTTGTTGTTGGTAGAGTTAGTAGTAGTAGTAGTAGTGGTGGTGGTATTAATGGTGGTGGAGATGTTGATTGTGGTGGTAGTGTGTTGTTGTTGGTAGAGTTAGTAGTAGTAGTAGTGGTGGTGGTATTAATGGTGGTGGAGATGTTGATTGTGGTGGTAGTGTGTTGTTGTTGGTAGAGTTAGTAGTAGTAGTAGTGGTGGTGGTGGTGATGGTGGTATTAATGGTGGTGGAGATGTTGTCTGTGGTGGTAGTGTGTTGTTGTTGGTAGAGTTAGTAGTAGTAGTAGTAGTGGTGGTGGTATTAATGGTGGTGGAGATGTTGATTGTGGTGGTAGTGTGTTGTTGTTGGTAGAGTTAGTAGTAGTAGTAGTGGTGGTGGTATTAATGGTGGTGGAGATGTTGATTGTGGTGGTAGTGTGTTGTTGTTGGTAGAGTTAGTAGTAGTAGTAGTGGTGGTGGTGGTGATGGTGGTATTAATGGTGGTGGAGATGTTGTCTGTGGTGGTAGTGTGTTGTTGTTGGTAGAGTTAGTAGTAGTAGTAGTAGTGGTGGTGGTATTAATGGTGGTGGAGATGTTGATTGTGGTGGTAGTGTGTTGTTGTTGGTAGAGTTAGTAGTAGTAGTAGTGGTGGTGGTGGTGATGGTGGTATTAATGGTGGTGGAGATGTTGTCTGTGGTGGTAGTGTGTTGTTGTTGGTAGAGTTAGTAGTAGTAGTAGTAGTGGTGGTGGTATTAATGGTGGTGGAGATGTTGATTGTGGTGGTAGTGTGTTGTTGTTGGTAGAGTTAGTAGTAGTAGTAGTAGTGATGGTGGTATTAATGGTGGTGGAGATGTTGATTGTGGTGGTAGTGTGTTGTTGTTGGTAGAGTTAGTAGTAGTAGTAGTAGTAGTAGTAGTGGTGGTGGTGGTATTAATGGTGGTGGAGATGTTGTCTGTGGTGGTAGTGTGTTGTTGTTGGTAGAGTTAGTAGTAGTAGTAGTGGTGGTGGTGGTATTAATGGTGGTGGAGATGTTGTCTGTGGTGGTAGTGTGTTGTTGTTGGTAGAGTTAGTAGTAGTAGTAGTGGTGGTGGTGGTATTAATGGTGGTGGAGATGTTGATTGTGGTGGTAGTGTGTTGTTGTTGTTAGAATTAGTAGTAGTAGTAGTAGTGGTGGTGGTATTAATGGTGGTGGAGATGTTGTCTGTGGTGGTTGTGTGTTGTTGTTGTTAGAATTAGTAGTAGTAGTAGTGGTGGTGGTGGTATTAATGGTGGTGGAGATGTTGTCTGTGGTGGTAGTGTGTTGTTGTTGGTAGAGTTAGTAGTAGTAGTAGTAGTAGTAGTGGTGGTGGTGGTGATGGTGGTATTAATGGTGGTGGAGATGTTGTCTGTGGTGGTAGTGTGTTGTTGTTGGTAGAGTTAGTAGTAGTAGTAGTGGTGGTGGTGGTATTAATGGTGGTGGAGATGTTGATTGTGGTGGTAGTGTGTTGTTGTTGTTAGAATTAGTAGTAGTAGTAGTAGTGGTGGTGGTATTAATGGTGGTGGAGATGTTGTCTGTGGTGGTTGTGTGTTGTTGTTGTTAGAATTAGTAGTAGTAGTAGTGGTGGTGGTGGTATTAATGGTGGTGGAGATGTTGTCTGTGGTGGTAGTGTGTTGTTGTTGGTAGAGTTAGTAGTAGTAGTAGTGGTGGCAGTAAAAATGGTGGTAGTGTTTTTGTTCTTGGTAGAATTAGTGGTGATAGAAATGGCTAAGGTGGTAGTGTTGTTGTTGGTGGTGGTATTAATGGTGGAGATGTTGACTGTAGTGGTAGTGCTTTGTTGTTGGTGCTGGTAGAGTTAGTGGTAGTGGCGGAGGTCACTTGTATTTCTATCAATTTGCTTAATACTTAGAGCCTTCGTCTTACTACGATAAAGTCAAAAGCTTGATTCACGTTGATCTGGTCTACTTAACTGAAACTTCAGTACCTTGTGGTGACCTTGCCTCCCAGTCAAAGAGTAGGACCCTCACAACCAGACCCGTCCCCTGTGTAGGTACGTATTCTAATTCATAATGATACTAAAGCGGAATTTCAGTGCAACATGGGAAATTAGGGTGGGGTGGGGTAATGATATGGCTATCCAGATCCCCACTTGGGTGCCAGGGTAGCAGCTACACTTAGTCGTAAATTCTCCAGGTAAAGCAATTCTGTACTGATTTTAGAAGTTAAACGTCCAAATAACATCAGTCTCGTACATTTAATCACTAACCATCCAAATAGCAACATTCTTGTACCTGTAAACCTCCAGGTAGCAGAGATACGGTATTCTATTTCTCGTTAAACGCCACAGGAAACCAAGATAAGGTCCTGTTTAATGAGCTTCACGCCTCCAAAAAGATTAAGCTTTTGTTTTAATTAATCACATAAGGGACCTTTTCACATTCCAATCGAATATATTGACCGAATCTTCATATTTGCTTTTACAATAAAATGCCATCTCTCTCTCTCTCTCTCTCTCTCTCTCTCTCTCTCTCTCTCTCTCTCTCTCTATATATATATATATATATATATATATATATATACCACTATTACTATGTCACTATCGATTTATCTATCTCCCTCTCTCTCTATCTAAACCACTGCCCCTCCGTCCTTATTTCACTGTTTCAGTCCCTCCCATGCTTTTATCGATCCTTCGATTCTTTCTCCTTCCCTTCCTTTCTTATTTATCTTGTCTTTAATATATTTTTCATCCCCACAAATCCCTTTTCTTTCGCCAGTTTCTCTCTATTATTCTCAATATCGATCTCTGTACCTATCTATCTACACTTCTATCGACATATTCGTCTCCATATCTACCTGTCTGTCTGTCTACATTCTGACACATTCTACCTATTCTCAACCTATCTTTCTATCTATTTTCCTTTATTTCATTTTCCCCAATCTCTTTTCTCTATATATTCTCCTTGCATCTCTCTCTCTCACACACACACACACACACACACACACACACACACACACACACACACACACACACACACACACACACACACACACACACTGTCAATCTCTCTCTTTGTTATCTGTATCGAAACACCACATCGATCTCTATCTGGTTTTCTATCTAAATCAAATTACCGATGCTCCACATTCTCACAGGTATTCGAAGACATATATATGAACCACTTCCTCCGCAAAAAAAAAAATAGCAATAACATTACATAACATATATATACCCTCCCCACCACCACCGCTATCACCCCATTCTGCAGCAACGACACCACCACCAGTGACACCATACAACACACCCATCACCGACAACAACTCTTACATCAATGACGACATCACCGCCACCATCCAACATCACTAACACTAACAACAAAAACAGTAACATCAACACTGACACCAGTACCTAAACTACCATCCACAACAACAACAACAACAACAGCAGCCCATACCAACATCAACGAAAACCACGACTACAACAACAAAAAGTTCCACCACCAACACCACCACCCAGAAAAACCGTAATATTAATCACCTCGACGACAACAACAACAACCAACACCAGCCGAGTACAATAACAACAACAACCATCACCACCACCAGCCAAGTATAATAACAACAACCAACACTAGCCGAGTACAATAACAACAACAACCATCACCACCACCAGCCAAGTATAATAACAACAACCAACACTAGCCGAGTACAATAACAACAACAACCATCAACACCACCAACCAAGTACAATAACAACAACAACCATCAACACCACCAACCAAGTACAATAACAACAACAACCATCACCAACACCAACCAAGTACAATAACAACAACAACCAACACTAGCCGAGTACAATAACAACAACAACCATCACTAACACCAACCAAGTACAATAACAAAAACAACCATCACCAACACCAACCAAGTACAATAACAATAACAACCAACACTAGCCGAGTACAATAACAACAACAACCATCACCAACACCAACCAAGTACAATAACAACAGCAACCGTCACCACCACCAGCCAAGTACAATAACAACAACAACCATCACCAACACCAGCCAGGTACAATAACAACAACAACCATCACCACCACCAACCAAGTACAATAACATCAACAACCATCACCACCACCACCAGCCAAGTACAATAACAACAACAACCATCATCACCACCACCAACCAAGTACAATAACCACTACGACTAGTAAAACAAGCAGAGCCACCAACTAAGAGAACTAACACAATGACTAACAATGTTAGTGTAGAAATGTATACCAGCCACATTTACCGTATTTTAGTTCATCAAATAAAGACAAGGAATCGTTGTGTTATTCAAACGATAATATATTCACAGCCAAATCTGTTCGTTAAAAATTGGGTATAAATTCTATTTGAACTTTTGATTAGATTCGCAAATGTGTGAAACCGGGAATCCTACCTGATCGATTTTTTCTCTCTTTTGCTTCCACCCCACCCCCTCTCTCTGTATTTCACACAGTCTCATCTTGACTGAAGTGAAAACGCAACTTCATTTCGTCTTTAACAAAAACAATAAATAAAATAAAATACAATAAAATAAAATAAATGGCACTAAAATATATAAATAACTAACTATAGTCACAAAAATTACAAAAAGGAAAAAAACAACGTGTAATGAAAAAACTTAAAACAGGGTGTAAAAGTAAAAATAAAATAAAATAAAAATAAAAGATAAATAAGTAGAAACAAATAAAAGATAAATAAATAGAAACAAATGAAAAAAAAATGAAAATAAAATGAAAGAAAAATGAAAAATAAATTGAAAAACTAAAAACAGAAATAAACCAAAATAGAAAAAAACAAGAACGAGAAGGAAAATAAAAGGAAAAAGAAAAAGGGATGAAAAGTAAAAGGGGAAAAATGATAACTAAAAAGTCGTTCATCTTTTAAAATGGCGAAATATGTTGTTGTATTGTATGATTGGTTAGAAAAACAAAATGTCTGTTTCTTTACTACAAACGTTGCTATAATGGCGGAGGGAAGGCGGAGGCATCAGGGGGTTGCTACTGCTATAATGGCGGAGGGAAGGCGGAGGCAGTCAGGGGGTTGCTACTGCTATAATGGCGGAGGGAAGGCGGAGGCAGTTAGGGGGTTGCTACTGTTATAATGGCGGAGGTAGGGATGACTGAAGGCAGTCTTTTGTTTTGTTTGGTCTTTCTTTTCATTTTCTCGTTTCGGTGTTGGTGATGGCGGCGGCGGCGGTTGTGGTGATAGTGGTGGTGATGGTGGTATAGTGGTGGTGATAGTGGTGATGGTAGTGGTGGTGATAGTGGTGGTGGTGGTAATGGTGGTGGA
>OZ024749.1:2643207-2650707 GCA_964016885.1 Eledone cirrhosa
TGTACCAACCGAGATCTTATATACAAATGAAAATAATAATTTTGAAAATAGAATTAGAAGGCTTCCCTCTATTGTGACTTCAGAAACTACTCTAATAGTTAGGCATATGACCCCCCCCCCCCCTCCCCCCCAAAAAAATGACCATTAGCACCTGTTACTATACTGGTATAGGGTTTTATACCCTAGTATTAGACTATTTTCTCTCGTCAATATAGGTGAAGCTTTTAATTCTGGTTTCAAAAATTTTCTATCGCCGCCGTATCTTAATTCACAGTTGCTAACAATAATAATTGTTTCTACTTTTGGCACAAGGCCAGCAATTATACCAGTGCATTACTGGTACTTTATTTTATCGACCCCGTAAGGATGAAAGGCAAAGTTAACCTCGGCGGGATTTCGACTCAGACCATAAAGGGACGTAACTATGCTGGAAAGCATGGCGTCCGACCCTCTACCGATACTGCCAATCCCCCTGCTAACAATAATACTGTTTTATTACAGAAATAGATTACTTAATTTAATTTATCGATCCTGGAAGGATGGAAGACAAAGTTAAGATTAAGAGAAGTTGAACTGAGACCATAAAGAGCCGTAACAAAAGCTGAGTCTTCTTCTCCGACACTCCAATACTTCTACCAATCAACCGCTCGCTATAACAACTAGAATATTAGTTTCTGGTTTAGGTACAAGGTCAGTAAATTGGGGAGAGGGGAAAGTAGATTAAATCGACCTCAGTACATTACTGGTACTTTATTTTATTGACCCCGTAAGGATGAAAGTTAAAGCTAACCACGGAGGGAATCGAACTCAGAACGTAAAGGGCCGTAAATCGATGCTGTGAACCAAGGTGTTCAACTCTCTACCGACACTGCCATTCCACCACCCTCAATAATAGTAATAATAATAATTAAACCAACCATCCATTCTACTACTACGGCTACTACTACTACTACTACAAATTGTACTTTTACTAAATTGGTGCCGCTCTGTCTATGTGATACACATGTTCTTCTCTGTGTATGCGATATGGAATGAGGATAGCCATTTTCTTTCCCTATAGACGTAAATGTTTAATGATGGATGGGTAGTAGTTAATTATATCAAATTCAGTAAAGTTATGTTGTTTTATACACAGACCAGACATTGATTATAGAGGAATGACAGCTAACCCATTTAAGAACAGACTCCATCAACATAATTACACATTCAGACCATTTCAAGAAAGACTGTACACGAAGCCACAAACAGGTATTTCGCTTTAAAAATATAATAATATATCCCATATAATTTCAATGTAGAAATGTAGAACCTCATCTTACACACAATCAGATTCTTTATGCAGTCTTTATACTCTAGAAAAGGTATCAATCTTGAAATAAAAAATCAAACAGTGAAGAAGTGCACTGGATTCATTTCTTTATGTTCTCATATATGCAGGTTCCGGTTTGAATACATAACAGGGGTAAATTGTGATGTTTGATCGTTTCCTTTCTTATTTTCCCTCTTGAAACAGTAACAACACCAGCGTTACCTATTCTATTCACAAATGAACTGCTCTAATAAGCATCAAATAGATTATTAAATCATGGATTTCATCTGTATAAAATACATCTTTTTCAGAAACCAACGAAGGTAAAAATATATATTTGTTCTAAATCCACATAACAGCGATCAACACAGTATCTACTGACACATGTAACATGTACTGTATATCTAATACACACACTCAACACAGTATCTACTGACACATGTAACATGTACTGTATATCTAATACACACACTCAACACAGTATCTACTGACACATGTAACATGTACTGTATATCTAATACACACACTCAACACATGTAACATGTACTGTATATCTAATACACACACTCAACACAGTATCTACTGACACATGTAACATGTACTGTATATCTAATACACACACTCAACACAGTATCTACTGACACATGTAACATGTACATGATGTATATTTAATGTCTCAATAGTTGTATGGGGAACTCTCATGTCAGAACTATATCCGAAAATTGAAATGACAAGCTTTTGAAGACGAACGAGTATGTGGGAAAAAGGGTTTAATATATTGCGATGATTCGTGAAAGATACACACACATATTGATCCATATTGCGTATATCCCTCATATATATATATATATATATATATATATATATATATATATATATATATATATATATATTAGCGTCCGAAACGTTAAGACCATCTTCCTGCTATTTCAAGCGTTAACCTAATATAATTCATCCATATACTCTGCCGATTGTGTTGTTATTTCTGTTTACCTTTTACACACACACACACACACATATATATATATATATTCATCCATATTGTGTATATCCCCATAATGTTGTGTGTATATATATGTGTGTGTTTATATATATATATATATATATATATATATATATATATATATAAATATATATATATATATAAATAAATATATATATAAGAACAAAAGATGGTTAAAAGAGTTCCATGTATTTTATTATGCGCATTTCAATAAAACAATAAAACTCACCTCCTACATTATAAATAAATATATATATATAAATATATATATATAAATATATATATATAAATATATATATATAAATATATATATTCGCTGATACGCATTTATAAACGCTACCTCACACTCACTGCTTGTGTAATATATACGTTCTCATAAACTCTTGTACATACCCAAACACATATGCACAGATATGTATTTACACACACGCACATGTAAATTTATTCACAGTTCACACCTACCTTCGCACATGCCCTCACAGGCTGACACATAATCACCTTCGTTGAGTCACTTACGATAAGTGAGAAGTTTTTCGAATTGAAAGCACTTTCTTGGAATTTTACAAAATCTTGAGATTTGGATGAAATGAATTGAAAAGTCCAACAGTATTAAACCCCTCCACCCACTCTACTACTACCACCACCATCACCACCACTACATTGTCCACACAGCTTTAGAAACATACCTCTACAGCAATATTCTTAACAGATTACACGTGAATCAATGTGCGCCATGTAAAGTAGTATATTTTAATGTTTTGTTTTTAAAGATATATATTTCTTCACTCGATTATTCATGTATTATAAAAGCAAAAGAGAAGATGAAGTTAGAGATATGCAGAAGCAAATGTTGGTAGAGATTGTTACCGGAAAATCATTCGGTGATTCAGTGACCTCGTTTTTGAATGTGCTGCATTAGAATACAGTTTTTGTGGAAATGGTGAACCCCTGAGAGAGCTATGCAGGGGTGTATTTGTAGCCCCCGTGGTCAGGTGAAGTTATTGACTCTATTTTCAGCGGTCCGGGAAGCTCTGTTTGTGATTAATATTTATCAAAGTTAATAGCAGTAATTGTTTCTACTTTTGGCACAAGGCCAGCAAATAACCAGTGTATTACTGGTACTTTATTTTATCGACCCCGTAATAATTGTTTCTACTTTTGGCACAAGGCCAGCAATTAACCAGTGCATTACTGGTACTTTATTTTATCCACCCCGTAAGGATGAAAGGCAAAGTTAATCTCGGCGGGATTTGAACTCATAATGGCAAGGGCCGTAACTCTATGCGTCAAAGCATGGCGTCCGACCCTCTACCGATACTGCCAATAATGATAATTGTTTTTACATTTGGCACAAGGCCAGCAATTTATAGCTACGAGGAAAATCGCTTAGATCGATCCCAGTGCATTATCGGTACTTTGTTTTATCGATCCTTTAGAATGAAATGGAAAGCTAACCTCGGCGGGATTTGAACTCAGGACGTAAAGGGTCGTAACTCTATACCGAAAATATGCTGTTCGACGCTCTAGCGATTCTGTCAATCCACATCTCTAATTTTGGGACTTCATTATCCAAATGGAACACAAATTTCAACACACCAGACCTGATGTGTTCTTTATACACAGAATGCCAGAATATTGATGATACCATCTCAGAAGACAACAAAATATCCTTGAAGAAATTGGAAGATTAACAAAATATTCTGTCTTAAAGATCAGACTTGGACGAATATCCTCAATACAACCTAACAACATTAAGATGATTTCACTTTAAATAGGAGCTTCGGGCTCGTTGCCCTTAAATGAGGGACAGTGCCTTAAAGTCAGAACTCAAATCACAAATTGTTCTCATATAAAAGACATCAGTGATAGGCACCTGTATATATAACCAGGACAATACTGTCTCTCCGTTGAAATACCACAGACAGCAGAAGATTGAGTAATTATATTTATTGTACAAATCAATAATAATTGTTTCTAGGTTGGGCACAAGGCCAGCAATTACCCAGTGCATTACTGGTACTTTATTTTATCGACCCCGTAAGTTAACCTCGACGGGATTTAAACTCATACCGTAAAGGGACGTAACTATGTTGGAAAACATGGCGTCCGACTCTCTACCGATACTGCCAATTCACCGAAACCAATAATAATGAGGGTTTCCAATGTATGCAAAGGGCAACTAATTTGGGGGAGAGGGAAAGTAGATTAAATCGACCCCAGTGCATTACTGGTGCTTTAGTTTATCGATACAGTAAAGATGAAAGGCAAAGCTAACCTCGGCGGGAATTGAACTCAGTATGTAAAGGGCCATACCTCTCTGCCATGAAGCATGTTGTCCGACCCTCCCACCGATACTGCCAATCCATAATAATGGTTTCTGACTTAGGCACAATGCCAAACATTATTGGGAGAGGGGAAGGTCGAATAAATCGATACCCAGTGCATTAATGGTACTTTATTTTATCGACCCTGTAAGGATGACAGGCAAAGCTAGCAAATATGTCCTACTGTCTACCAATTCTGCCAATTAGACATAAAAGTAAAACATTTAGGAAATGTTGAAGACATTTGAGAAGATCAAACCATTGGTATTAACCTTGGTTATGTCCCTTTAATTCGAAATACAAGCAGATAATCTCGTATCAATGTCGTACGGAGTTTAGGTTTAACATACGATACATTCACTAAACTCGCACATCGAATATATATATATATATATATATATATATATATATATATATAGGTGAATACAGTAAGATATAGATGAATATAGTCAGATGGATATAACAGGATATATATATATATATATATATATATATATATATATATATATATATATATATATAGGTGAATACAGTAAGATATAGATGAATATAGTCAGATGAATATAACAGGATATATATATATATATATATATATATATATATATATATATATATATATATATATATATATATATATAGGTGAATACAGTAAGATATAGATGAATATAGTCAGATGAATATAACAGGATATATATATATATATATACACCGACAGATGTGCACATATGGAGAGATACACGGTCGTGCAAGGATAGGCATAATTGTGCACATATATGCACAGATATATACATTCAATGTACTTACATATTGTCAATATATATAGATATATGTATATATATAAATGGACATAGATAGATATAGATGAATATAACAATATATATATATATATATATATATATATATATATATATATATAAATGGACATAGATAGATATAGATGAATATAACAATATATATATATATATATATATAGCCATAGATTTGGAGAGCTATACACATTTGTGTATAGATATACATGGATATACACATTTGTGCACAGATATACATAGATATACAGATATATATAGATGTGCACAAATATACATGGATGTACGTAGATGTATACACACATATAAACAACCGATAGAACTGACATTTAACCAACATTTTGTGATGGAAAATCAGAGATTTAAAACTAATATTTTTTTACGTTTAGTTTCAGAAATTTTATTTATTTATTTTGACACACTCAATGTATTAATATCAAATTTACATTTTTTAATGCAACGAAAGCAAAGCAGCACGTATGAAGCGTTTCAGATTTTCTGAAAATGGTTGGAGAGAAAGGAAAGAATACTTAATCCTGAGTCCTGGTTAAAATGTTTGAAACAGAAAAGACTGCAACAAAATATTCTTAAGGGTCAGGTGAATGCGGTATAAATATGGTGTTGGGTCAATACATACTCGCAAATTAAGACTCCAAGGTTCGGGTAGTTTGGTATTAAACCTGGTGACGAGTTAATACATACTCGCAAATTAAGACTCCAAGGTTTGGGTGGTTTGGTATTAAACCTGGTGACGGGTTAATACATACTCGCAAATCTTTCGTGTTTACTTGCTATAAATGTTTCAACTTACCAAGGATTTATTATTAACATTTGAGATTTAAATATCTAGCATATTAATTAATAGATTAAATATTATTCAATTAGTTGGCGAGACACTGTCATCTGTTAAATAACACATGCCAATAGTTGTTAAGGTTAATTACAGTAAATTACCAGCTGTCATTAAACCAATATGAACTGTAATACGTAAGAAGCATATTTGATAGGAAATCAAATGAAATCATCATGATCATCATCATTATGATAGTAGTCATTATCATCATTATGATGCCACAGAACGGAAGGCACTCCGTCGGTTACGACGTCGAGTGTTCCAGTTGATCCGATGAACGAAACAGCCTCCTCGTAAAATTAACGTGCAAGTGGCTGAGTATACAACAAACATGCGAACCCTTAACGTAGTTCTCAGGGAGATTAGGCGTATTACAAAATTTAACAAGGCTGACCCTTCGAATTACAGGTACAACTCGTTTTTGCCAGCTAAAGTGAACTGGAGCAACACGAAATAAAGTGTCTTGCTCAAGGACACAACGCGTCACCGGGAATCGAACTCACGACCTTACGATCGTGAGCTGAATTCGCTAACCATAAAGCCACGTGACTACAGATTAGCCATATTGGTACAGCATCAGACAAAATGCTTTGCGCCATAAGTTCAAATCATACCAAGGTCAACTTTGCCATCCTTCAGGGGTCGATAATACCGAGAACCAGTAAATTCCTGGGGTCGATATAATCATTCCCTCACAATTTAAGTCTTCATTGCTAAATTAGAAATTATTATTATTACTGCGGATTGGGGCGATGGAAGTGCAGAATCATTGGAAGGTTAGACAAACTGCTTCTCGATGGAAGTGCAGAATCATTGGACCGTTAGACAAACTGCTTCTCGATGGAAGTGCAGAGTCATTGGAGCGTTAGACAAACTGCTACTCGATGGAAGTGCAGAATCATTTGAAGCGTTAGACAAACTGCTTCTCGATGGAAGTGCAGAGTCATTGGAGCGTTAGAGAAACTGCTTCTCGGTGGATGCCCAGAATTATTGGAGCGTTGGACAAACTGCTTCTCGATGGAAGTGCAGAATCATTGGAGCGTTAGACAAACTGCTACTCGATGGAAATGCAGAATTATTTGAGCGTTAGACAAACTGCTTCTCGGTGGATGCTCAGAATTATTGGAGCGTTAGACAAACTGCTTCTCGATGGAAGTGCAGAATCATTGGAGCGTTAGACAAACTGATTCTCGGTGGATGTGCAG
>OZ024749.1:2655707-2658207 GCA_964016885.1 Eledone cirrhosa
ATGGACTCCGTTTATTTTTGAGAATCGAAACCGATTCGGTAAAGGTAACCATAGTAAGTAAAGTTAATTTTTTTAAATTTATTTTGAAACTTTTTCTTATTTGCTAAACCTTGATTATATATATATATATATATATATATATATATATATATATATATATATATATATATATATATTATACTTTAGTATTCGCGAGGTTGTGGGTGTGTGTAATTTTCCGAATAAGCAAGGGAGTTTCTTATAGTGCTTTTCCATCTAGTTTCTGAACGAAAGTTTGATATAGAACGACAGACTATGGTCAACCAAATAAAGATCTCTCATTGGATTACTACATTGGTATTTCTTTAGTGCATTCGCCCAAGCAATGAGTGGTTCCATTATTCACAGCCACCTCTGTTCATTTGTTTCCGCTTCCAATATTACTTTAGCCAATTTTCTCAAATATCGTTTGTGGGGTTCCACAAATTGAAGGGTCACTTGATAAACAGACATTTCAAATGTCACCATACTGGCGGCTGTAATAAAAGTCTGGACACAGGTAAAATTACGCTCGTTTCCTCCGTAAAATCGGGAAAACAGTTTCTAGCGGGTGTCTCTAGCCATTCTCCGCGCTACCCCTTTCCATTTGTTCTCGGTGACTGCGGCACTATACAGCCTGGTGTGTAGTGTCTGTCTGGGGAGGTGTGACTGAGGCACTATACAGCCTGGTGTGTAGTATCTGTCTGGGGAGGTGTGACTGAGGCACTATACAGCCTGCGGTGTAGTGTCTGTCTGGGGAGGTGTGACTGAGGCACTACACAGCATCCGGTGTAGTGTCTGTCTGGGGAGGTGTGACTGCGGCACTATACAGCCTGGTGTGTAGTGTCTGTCTGGGGAGGTGTGACTGAGGCACTATACAGCCTGGTGTGTAGTGTCTGTCTGGGGAGGTGTGACTGAGGCACTATACAGCCTGGTGTGTAGTGTCTGTCTGGGGAGGTGTGACTGAGGCACTATACAGCCTGCGGTGTAGTGTCTGTCTGGGGAGGTGTGACTGAGGCACTACACAGCCTGCGGTGTAGTGTCTGTCTGGGGAGGTGTGACTGAGGCACTACACAGCCTGCGGTGTAGTGTCTGTCTGGGGAGGTGTGACTGAGGCACTACACAGCTTGGTGTGTAGTGTCTGTCTGGGGAGGTGTGACTGAGGCACTACACAGCCTGCGGTGTAGTGTCTGTCTGGGGAGGTGTGACTGAGGCACTACACAGCCTGGTGTGTAGTGTCTGTCTGGGGAGGTGTGACTGAGGCACTACACAGCCTGCGGTGTAGTGTCTGTCTGGGGAGGTGTGACTGAAGCACTACACAGCCTGGTGTGTCGTGTCTGTCTGGGGAGGTGTAGTGTCTGTCTGGGGAGGTGTGACTGCGGCACTATACAGCCTGGTGTGTAGTGTCTGTCTGGGGAGGTGTGACTGAGGCACTATACAGCCTGGTGTGTAGTGTCTGTCTGGGGAGGTGTGACTGAGGCACTACACAGCCTGCGGTGTAGTGTCTGTCTGGGGAGGTGTGACTGAGGCACTACACAGCCTGCGGTGTAGTGTCTGTCTGGGGAGGTGTGACTGAGGCACTACACAGCCTGGTGTGTAGTGTCTGTCTGGGGAGGTGTGACTGCGGCACTATACAGCCTGGTGTGTAGTGTCTGTCTGGGGAGGTGTGACTGAGGCACTATACAGCCTGGTGTGTAGTGTCTGTCTGGGGAGGTGTGACTGAGGCACTATACAGCCTGGTGTGTAGTGTCTGTCTGGGGAGGTGTGACTGAGGCACTATACAGCCTGCGGTGTAGTGTCTGTCTGGGGAGGTGTGACTGAGGCACTACACAGCCTGCGGTGTAGTGTCTGTCTGGGGAGGTGTGACTGAGGCACTACACAGCCTGCGGTGTAGTGTCTGTCTGGGGAGGTGTGACTGAGGCACTACACAGCTTGGTGTGTAGTGTCTGTCTGGGGAGGTGTGACTGAGGCACTACACAGCCTGCGGTGTAGTGTCTGTCTGGGGAGGTGTGACTGAGGCACTACACAGCCTGGTGTGTAGTGTCTGTCTGGGGAGGTGTGACTGAGGCACTACACAGCCTGCGGTGTAGTGTCTGTCTGGGGAGGTGTGACTGAAGCACTACACAGCCTGGTGTGTCGTGTCTGTCTGGGGAGGTGTAGTGTCTGTCTGGGGAGGTGTGACTGCGGCACTATACAGCCTGGTGTGTAGTGTCTGTCTGGGGAGGTGTGACTGAGGCACTATACAGCCTGGTGTGTAGTGTCTGTCTGGGGAGGTGTGACTGAGGCACTACACAGCCTGCGGTGTAGTGTCTGTCTGGGGAGGTGTGACTGAGGCACTACACAGCCTGCGGTGTAGTGTCTGTCTGGGGAGGTGTGACTGAGGCACTACACAGCCTGGTGTGTAGTGTCTGTCTGGGGAGGTGTGACTGAGGCACTACACAGCCTGCGGTGTAGTGTCTGTCTGGGGAGGTGTGACTGAGGC
>OZ024749.1:2663207-2683207 GCA_964016885.1 Eledone cirrhosa
AAAAATAAAGTAAGATGGATATATGAGATTGGGGAAAAAAAGAAGGAAGGGGGAAGGAAAGGTAAGGAAGAGGAAGAAAGAAAATAACAAGAAAAAATATATAATAATAAGGAAAGGATTATGGGAAAGGAGTATACGAAGGAAGGATGAGAGAGGAGGAGAAATGAGTGAGAGAGAGCGATAACCTTTAATACTTAGAAACCCTGTCTCACAGAGAGAAATTTAAAAAAACCGTTGTAAGATAATACATAATTTAAATATAATAAATAATTTAAATATATATATATACATATATACATATATATATATATATATATTATTTTTCCGTAACTCATGTGGGAGTATTGACAACGTGTTGATATACGGCGTTTCTAGGTCATTTTTTCAAACCCTGGTGGATACCATCTATCCCTAGTGGTGAATAAAGCAAATTCCTTCCAAGGAAGGATAAGCAATGAGAGAATGGAAATAAAAAAGCGATATGGAAGAAGAATCGAGCCCAGTACTAGATAGGGTTTCCTCTATCGATCCCGAAAGATTGAAAGGCAAAGAAGACCACGCTGGGATCTGAACTCAGAGGACAGAGAGCCAAAACGAATTAAGCAAAGCATTTTTTTTGACATTCTAACGACCCTGCCAATTCACCATATATATATATATACATATATATATATATATATATATATATATATATATTAGTTTTAATATAGATGAGATTCTACAGGACTAGAACTGTTTCATTCTTTAGAAATCATCAGAGATTCCTGATAATTTCTAAAGAATGAAACAGTTCTAGTCCTGTAGAATCTCATCTATATTAAAACTTTTATACTCTGCAATGTATTGAGTACCTTACTTACTGTGGTTACCTCCGATTCAACCCGGAATAACGTATATATATATATATATATATAACGAAGGAATCGTAGTAAGGAACCACCGGAGTACTCAATACTTAGGGTAGTAGAGTGGGTGCTAGGAAAATGTTCAAGACCCCGACGGCAGCCGCAAACCGCCATGAAAGAATTGTGTTTACAAGAAATGTTGACCAATACTTTTGACAACTACAATATTCCCATATACGGAGTTACCCCTAGAAAAGTTCGGCTATTTATTACCACGCTAAAAATTCTAATTTAGTCCAGAAATAGCCGTCGACTCGGCTTGTGCTCTGCCGTCGGGGTCTTGAACATTTTCCTATATATATATATATACACACACACATATACATATATAATGTGTATGCGTGTGTGTGTACATGTATATATATATATATATATATACACATATATATATAAGGTGTATATGTGTGTGTGTATATATATATATATATATATATATATATATATATATATATATACATATATATATATATATATATATATATATATATATATATATACACACACATATATCAGGTGTATGTATGTATGTGTGTATATATATATATGTGTATATCTATATATATATAACATATATAAGGTGTATGTATGTGTGTATGTATATATATATATATATATACACATACATATATACCGTGTATGTGTGTGTACATATATATATATACACACATACATATATACGGTGTATGTGTGGGCTTACGTTTATATTTGTCTGTATTTATGATCCATGATGTGATTTGACAAGAGAGATCGATTAAATAAGTACAATATATGTAACAGAACTAATACTGGGGGATGGGAGTAATAGACGAAGTCTCTGTAAGACGGTGCCACAGCAGAACCATTGAAATCACTTAAGCATGACAGCCACAGCATCAACGGTTAGAAAGACGGAGGAAAGACGGAGATATTTCTCCAAAGAAAATAATTTAGGATTTATATTTCTGCAGTTTTGGTTCGGCTCATGCTTGTTTGTATCACATGGGTTTTTTAAGGCGTTTTAATGACAGGGGCCCCTAATTCTATCATGAAAAGCACAATCAAATTAAGAATACAACTCATAGCCAGGTCCTGTAACTGAACCCAACCCATAGACAAGATCAGAAACACCAACCCCTGCCAACAAGACCATGGGCCCTGAACTTGTCTCCAAGAAAATCAGTTACGGCCAATATTTTTCCGAGCAGTAAACCACATATATGGCTTTTTATAATCGTTTAAATTTTTGGCACAAGGCCAGCAATTACCCAGTGCATTACTGGGTCTTTATTTTATCGACCCCGTAAGGATGAAAGGTAAAGTTAACCTCGACGGGATTTGAACTCAGAATGGCAAGGGCCGTAACTCTATGCGTCAAAGCATGGAGTCCGACCCTCTGCTGATACTGTCAAATGTTAGTCAAACTATTGAACCAATTCAAGGTCATTTTTGGTTAGGTATGTCATTTAGAACTCCAACCGAGCCAATGTGGTCCTGGAGCGCAGTTTGGCAGTTTGCCCATTGCTGCATTAAATGCTACTCTAATTGGATGCATGTACAAGCCCTGGAATGTGTGGTGTCTGTCTCACGATCGTAGTGTCATGAGTTTGATACCCTGACCAGGCAATGTCTTTTGTCCTCATTGTTCCAGTCTATTCAGAAAAAAACAATTGAGAGACCTAGCAACGAAATGTGTGTGTACTTCTGCTTTCTTTCGCCCTATGTATATGTGTGAATGTGAATATGTATTTCTGATTTAGCCAGAGGGCCAACAATTTGGGAGGAGGGGAAATTCAATTACATCGGTCCCAGTGCATGACTTGTACTTTATTTTATCGACCTCCGAAGAATGAAAGGCAAAGTTGACATCGGCGTCATTTTAATTCAGTAAGGACTAAGCCGCATCTACATGTTGCGACTCTAACGATTCTGCTAATTCAGCGAGTGCTAATATTGACAGAATCAGCAAATATTTTCAGAATGTCTGAACTGTAATCGATTGAATACGTGGCTAATTAATAATTGTTTCTACGTTTTAGCACAAGATCAGCAATTACCCCAGTGTATTACTGGTACTTTATTTTATCGACGACGTAAGGATGAAAGGTAAATTTAACCTCGGCGGGATTTGAACTCAGAATGCAAAGGGCCGTAACTATGCGTCAAAGCATGGTGTGCGACACTCTACCGATACTGCCAATCCACCGCCACTGGATAATTAATAATGACATCACCACTGCATCACTAGAAATGAAATTGGCAATCCCACGCATATGAACATTTGTAAGGCTTCGAATAGTTTGAGAGACTGATGGGGAATTTGTAAGCAAACCCACTACGGGTAAAATTTCAATCTTCCACGTTCCCTTTTATATTTCTCTCAGTATATTACAATTGGGTGCCTAAGGATAAGGCCATTCTTGTGGATTTGTGACCGGGCCTTATCTCGGTTTCCGAGATTGTTGGGTGAACTAGAATACAAAGCCCACCGAGGGTAATACAATGAAGTACTAGTCAACAAGTAAAGATGATTTAACTCTTTTGTTACCAATCCGGCCAAAACCGGTTCTGGTTCTATGAAACAAAATAAAATCTCCCATTTTAAAGGTTTCTAATTAACATTTTCCAATTTTATATAAGAATCTTAGTAATGAAATATTTGTTATAATTCCATCAACATTCTTCATTAATTAATTGAAAATGTAGTCATGAAAAGGTCTTTCGTGACTACATTTCTCTCTCTCTCTCTCTCTCTCTCTCTCTCTCTCTCTCTCTCTCTCTCTTTCTCACACACATATATTGAAACTAAGGCTTCAGCCGGAATTTCCATTTTAAATAATTTTACGCACACTTTTACAAATGAAAAAAAATTGAGTCTTACTTAAATTAAGTTTCTAGTCTATAGAAGTAAATCTAAATGGTAATGAATACATAGCATTAACTCTATAGTTTACGGTTGCAAACACAGGAACATTTCCTTACACTTATCAATATGTTTTCATTTGTTTTAGAGACTTCAAAGATAAAGGAGGGGAAACTCTCATAATGTCATACTGATAACTTGAGTTTCAAAGATTCTTGGTGTATCTCTACCAAGTCTAATCTCTCAAACTATCACTCTTGTTTATATATATATATAAATATATATATATGTTATATATATGTCATATATATATATATAATTTGAAAGCAGAAATTCTTTGCTTAAACATTAATTTGTACTAATTGTGTGTGTGTGTTAAGCTGCAAGTTAATTGTATCCGTAGGCGGTATGCCGAGTGAGAACTCGATGCTCTTAGGGAGCAGAGTATAAATAGTATTAATATATAAGGAACAAAGAATCAGTATTGTATCATCTACATATTTTATTACATATTACATATGTTTCACTGAGGAGCTTCCGATTCCAGAGTCAGGTTCGTTCATTAACAGATCGTTCCTCGAACCTATCGACAGTGAAACATATGTAATAAATGTATATATGATGCAACACTGATTGTTTGTTCTTTGTATATTAACACTATATATATATATAGTGTTTGGTACCCTTGAAATATATATAATAGAATAAATATGGTTTTATAAATATAGGTTCCATTTATTTAATATCATTGAATATTATACTCCAGAAATCTGTCGAGTGCTTTGAATCAGTTATAAATATTTATATTTGTTGAATAACCAACAAAATGAATATCCATTTTGCTTATATATATATATATATATGTATATATATATATATATATATATCCAAGGTATATATTAAGTTAGAAACTCGTCGAGCTAATTCAAATGTCGGGTAGACCCGGCTGCTATTTTTAGTGGCGTGAGTTTGCGAGACACGCTAACTTCTGATACCATGTGCGTTGTATACAAACACACTATCCAGTTTTTTAAGATACTTAGAAGTGACCAGGATACCAATAATTCTTCACCCGCTGATGAGCGAGAATATGGTATTCCTTTTCACAATTAATATTGCGAAACAGTATTATCAAAACTGTCCGGGTGATTGGTAGTTACCGCAATTATGGTTTGTATTTATTTTCTTGATTTATTCTTAAATTAAGTTTGACAAATCATATTTTCTTTAGTTAGTATTCTTTTCCCCTTAGCGAATCTGGTCCCCTACGATTTGAGCACATGTACGTATGTATATGTCTGTTTTCGTTTTTCTTTTTGTTCAGTTATATATATATGTATATATATAATTGTAAACATTCTAGTTCAAATTAACTCTCAATTAATGTGTAGTTCACTGTGAATTATTTAATGAAACTACACTGTTTGTGCATGCACTATTATATCATCACATCATCATCACTCGTCGACTACTGTCGAGATGATGGATCTCACTCTCATGCCCCAGAATTCCCTGTCCCCCATCGCTGCCCCCAGGTCCTGTCTACTGATTCCCGTATCCCTAGAGATAACGTCAGGGAATGACAGCTTCCTACTCCTACTATTATATACATTGTAGTGACCAGTTTAGCCAGTTTTGCCGAGTGGTAAGCTGTATACAGTGGTAGCTAAATACAGATACAGTACAGGATTGAGTGAGACTGTGAGAGTATATATATTTATATACACACAGAGTATATAGATATGAGAATATATATATTTATATACACACAGAGTATATAGATATGAGAATATATATATTTATATACGTAGAGTATTTAGATATGTAAATATGTTATATTTCCTTATTTCCCTGTTGATTAAATTAATGATGATCAGCCGTAATCGATCTTCGAGAACCCCTACCGATGCGCTGAACGAGTGTGACTTTTTAGTCCAGCCAGCGACTTGAAAACTCTGGTACAAACACTACACTTGTGACAATTATTGACACAGTGCTGGGCCCATGATACCATGTGACGACAAGTGCAGAGAGATCTCCAGATATAAAGCAATGCCTGTGCCGTGAAGCTTTTATAGTGAGCAAAGGCACTGCACAAAGCCAGTCCCTCTCTCTTAACCAAGATGATATTTACCAAAAAGAAGAACAAGTCAACATCATTGGATACCATCAGGGTTGCAGGTGTTATATCAGAGTTTTCCTTCTTCTAGAATTCTGCCTTGACAAAGGCTAAGGGGTCATCTCTCCCGGTGATTTTGGATGGCCATTGACTCTTAAGAGCTCCTTTGCCCTTTGACAGGTTTTGTTTTTAGTCCTGCAGGATGTCCAAAGTCACCCTCCTCACCAAGAAACCTTGGTGGGGTTGCCAGTTTAGTCGCCAACGACCCGACCAAGGGACAGGTTGTACTGGGATACAAAACCTGTCAAAGGGCAAAGGAGCTCTTAAGATTCAATGGCCATCCAAAATCACCGGGAGAGATGACCCCTTAGCATTTGTCAAGGCAGAATTCTAGAGAAGGAAAACTCTTATATATGACCTGCAACTCTGATGGTATCCAATGATGTTGACTTGTTCTTCTTTTTGGTAAATATCATCTTGGATGAGAGTGGGACTGGCTTTGTGCAGTGCCTTTGCTCACTATAAAAGCTTCACGGCACAGGCATTGCTTTATATCTGGAGATCTCTCTGCACTTGTCGTCACATGGTATCATGGGCACAGCACTATGTGTCAATAATTGTCACAAGTGTAGTGTTTGTACCAGAGTTTTCAAGTCGCTGGCTGGACTAAAAAGTCACACTCGTTCAGCCCATCGGTAAGGGTTCTCCTACATATATATATACACAACCACACACATTCGCACACATAACCACACAGTCAAACACAACCACCTACAGTCAAACACATAACCACACACAGTCAAACACAACCACACACAGTCAAACACACAACCACATACAGTCAAACACATAACTCCACACAGTCAAACACATAACCACACAGTCAAACACACAACCACACACAGTCAAACACAACCACACAACCACACACAGTCAAACACACAACCACATACAGTCAAACACATATCTACCCACAGTCAAACACATAATGACACACAGTCAAACAAACAACCACACACAGTCAAACACACAACCACACACAGTCAAACACACAACCACACACAGTCAAACACATAACCACACACAGTCAAACACATAACCACACACAGTCAAACACATAACCACACACAGTCAAACACACAACCACACACAGTCAAACACAACCACACACAGTCAAACACATAACTACACACAGTCAAACACATAATCACACACAGTCAAACACCCACCCACATACAGTCAAACACACAACCGCATACAGTCAAACACATAACTACGCACAGTCAAGCACACAACCACACACAGTCAAACACACAACCACACACAGTCAAACACCCACCCACATACAGTCAAACACACAACCACATAAAGTCAAACACATAACTACACACAGTCAAACCCACAACCACACACAGTCAAACACCCACCCACATACAGTCAAACACATAACCACACACAGTCAAACACACAACCACACGCATTCACATACATAACCACACTCATCCGTAAACACATTGTACTTAAATGCATTTACACAAAATATAAATATAAACATTAGCGTTGAAGGATTTGTGTGTATATATATATATTACATGAAAAAGGTGAATGTGTATGTGGTATGTATGTGTGTGTGTGTGTGGGTGTGTGTGTATGTGTGTGTACACACATACGTTGCCTGCATGCAATCGTGACCGACACAGTTCGTGTGTGTATGTGGGTGTATGTATACGCATCTATGTGTATGTGTGTATGTCTTTGTATACGTGTGTTACTGTGTGCGGGTGTGTCTCCGTGTATGTGTCTATGTGCCTGTATGTATATGTGTATATCTGTGTCTACATCTATGTGCCTGTACGTATGTGTGTATGAGTATGTGCCTGTGCATATGTGCCTGTATGAGTATGTATGTATGTGTATGTGTATATGTGCGTGTATATGTATGTATATGTATCTGTATATATGTGTGTATGTATGTGCCTGTGTATATGTCTCTGAATGTGTATGTATGTGCCTGTGTATATGTGTCTGTATGTGCATGTATGTGCCTGTATATATGTATCTGTATGTATATGTATATGCCTGTGTATATGTATCTGTATGTGTCTGTATGTGTATGTATATGCCTGTGTATATGTATCTGTATGTGTCTGTATGTGTATGTATGTGCCTGTGTATATGTGTCTGTATGTGTATGTATGTGCCTGTGTATATGTATCTGTATATGCCTGTGTATATGTGTGTGTATGTGTATGTATGTGCCTGTGTATATGTAGCTGTATGTGTGTGTATGTGTATGTATGTGCCTGTGTATATGTAGCTGTATGTGTGTATATGTGTATGTATATGCCTGTGTATATGTGTGTGTATATGCCTGTGTATCACTCTAATGTACGACGATTCTCTTCCAAGAATCTTCCCTGTTGCAGTTTTCTCTTCTCTCTATCCTACTTTCTTCTCTCTCGCTCTCTCTCTGCCTAAAATCTCTCTCTCCATCATTCTCTATATCGCAGTCTCTACACCTCTCCCTTCCTTCCTTTCTATCTATCTACTTATCTATCTTTCCGTCCATCCAACCACCCATCCACCCCTCCAACCACCCGGCCCTCTATATAACTCTATCTACCTACCTCTCTATATCTCCATCTCGAATCTACTACCTACCCCGTTAACTTGGCAACTAATTATTAACTAGCTAGCCAATTAACTAGCTTACCAATTAACTAGCTAGCCAATTAACAAGGTTACCAATTAACTAACTAGCCAATTAACTAGGTTACCAATTAACTAGCTTACCAATTATCTAGCTAGCCAATTAACTAGGTTACCAATTAACTAGCTAGCCAATTAACTAGGTTACCAATTAACTAGCTAGCCAATTAACTAGGAAGCTATATTGCTACCTAATTTACAAATCAGTTCTATTTATCCGCTTCATATCTTTTATGAAATATTGAACATACACACACGCACGAAAATATACACAAACATACACGTATATACAGGTCGTACTCGAAGTACACACACACACATTCAAATTTACATAACATTTCACACCTGCCTGCACACCTGTGCATGCACCCAATCAAACATGGACACACATGCCTAAGTTTCTCTACAATTGCGTGCTCATTAAAAGATAATATACATTCATATATCAGCATGTTTCATTTAATACAAACGAATATACACACTTCACACATAAAAACATGTTATATACACACTATATATACACACGCACACGTACCTGGTATATATTATAGAAATACTAAACATACGCATAGATGTACTCAAACATAAATAACAAACACTTGCATATAAAGACACACACACATACATACTATAGATACAACCAGACTACATGCACACACACATACATACTATAGATACAAACATACTACATACACACACATACATACTATAGACACAAACATACTACATACACACACACACATACATACTATAGACACAAACACACATACATACTATAAACACAAACATACTACATACACACATACATACAAACTATAGACACAAACATACACACACACACACACACAATACTATAAACACAAACATACTACATACACACACACATACATACTATAGACACAAACATACTACATACACACACACATACATACTATAGACACAAACACACATACATACTATAAACACAAACATACTACATACACACATACATACAAACTATAGACACAAACATACACACCCACACACACACACACACATAATACTATAAACACAAACACACTACATACACACACACATACTACATACAAACTATAAACACAAACATACTACATACACACACACATACATACTATAGACACAAACATGCTACATACACACACACACACACATACATACTATAGACACAAACATACTACATACACACACACACACATACATACTATAGACACACACACACATACATACTATAAACACAAACATACTACATACACACATACATACAAACTATAGACACAAACACACACACACATACATACTATAAACACAAACATACTACATACACACACACACACATACATACTATAGACACACACACACATACATACAAACTATAGACACAAACACACACACACATACATACTATAAACACAAACATACTACATACACACATACATACAAACTATAGACACAAACATACACACCCACACACACACACACACATAATACTATAAACACAAACACACTACATACACACACACATACTACATACAAACTATAAACACAAACATACTACATACACACACACATACATACTATAGACACAAACATGCTACATACACACACACACACACATACATACTATAGACACAAACATACTACATACACACACACACACATACATACTATAGACACACACACACATACATACTATAAACACAAACATACTACATACACACATACATACAAACTATAGACACAAACACACACACACATACATACTATAAACACAAACATACTACATACACACACACACACATACATACTATAGACACACACACACATACATACAAACTATAGACACAAACACACACACACATACATACTATAAACACAAACATACTACATACACACATACATACAAACTATAAACACAAACATACTACATACACACACACATACATACTATAGACACAAACTTACTACACACACACACACACATACACACACACACACACATACATACAGACTCAAACGCACTACATTCATGGCATATACATAGAGCTGTATGCCGATAGACATATTCACACAAACTAAAACATACATATATATGTTAACCTAATATATACCTTCCATATACTGTACCGATTGTGTTGTTTTTTTCTGTTTACCTTTTACACACACACACACACACACACATATACATATAGACCCACCCACACACACACACATATATATATATATATATATATATATATAGTCTATATATATATAGTCTATATACAATTATAAATAAAAGAGGTAATATTTTGTATTACCCAATTACCAGTAAGAAAATTAGCTCAATGTAAAATATCAGATGTATTACAGAGCAGAAACACAGACACACACACACACACACACACACACACACACACATTTATATATATATATATATATATATAGGAAAAAGTATGACCCTGACGGCAGAGCTCAAGCAGTTTCGACGGCTATTTCTGGACTGAAATAGTCGTCGAAACGGCTTGAACTCTGCCCTCGGGGTCATACATTTCCTTATTACCCACTCTACTACCCTAAGTATTGAGTACTCTGGAGCGTTATGGTTCATCTGGTTCCTTACCACAATTCCTTCGTTATATATATATACATATATATATATATATAAATATATATATATATATATATATATATATATATATATATATAAATATATATATATATATATATGTACACACACACACACACACGTATTGGTAATATACTGTTGGATTAATATTTTAACATTCACTCTCACACACACACACATATATACACACACACACATATATATACACACACACATATACACTTATATGTAATATACGGTTGAATTAGTATTTTAACATTCACACATACTTACACATACACACATACATACAACTAAGCCAGGACGCTATCACACACGCTATCATTGGTAAACAAATGTTATACATATGAAAACACACACACACACACACACACACACACACACACACACACGCTTATTATGTTTATAAACATGAGCTTTCAGACAGTCACAAATGTACACCTCACATACATACACACACACATATATGTAGACATACATACACACACATACAAACATATACACGCACACATATATGGACAAGTATATATTTTCTTGGGAGAATGCCTGTAAGTAATCAGCTGATATGTTAGAAATAACAGCCAGATCCCTCTTAATCACACAATACCGCATGAAAAATACCGCCCTCTTAGATTACAGTAGATAACATGATATGAGAAGATACCAGGAATACAAAGGAAAATCTTTGATCATAGGTCTCTTCAGGCAAATCTGGCCTAGGGTTAAACAACAACAATCACCAACATATGTAGATTTTTTTTTCATTCAATTTACTGTTTTCAATTATTAAACTGTGGCCACACTGGAGCACGTCTCGAGTGTTTAGTTCATTATATCAATATCACATTTCAGTCTGATGACTTAATTCATCGATTTACAGTTATCGAACTGATAAGATATGGGATAAAAAGGGACGCAATACAACAACAAAAGAAACCCCAACAATAACAACATAAAAACACCGGGTTTTATTTTATAGAAACCAGTATACGCATAAACATGCAGGCACGTACTTATATATATATATATATATATATATATATATACACACATACAGAGGGAGATAGGTAGCGGGGGAGATGTAGAGGAGGAGAGAGGGAGAGGGAGAAAGAGAGAGTGGGGGAGAAAGTGAGAGTAAGGAAGAAAGAGAGAATGTGGGAGAAAAGAGAGAGCGAGGAGAAGAGAGAGAGTGGGGGAGAAGAGAGAGAGTGGGGGAGAAAAGAGAGAGTGAGGGATAAAAGAGAGGGAGACAGAGAGAGATAGGGAGAAAGAAAGAGAGAGAGAGAGGGAGAAAGAGAGAGGGAGAAAAGAGAGAGAGAGGGAGAAAAGAGAGACTAAACAGATTGGAGTGTATCTGGTGTATATATATATATATATATATATATAACGAAGTAGGTGTGGTAAGGAACCAGAGTACTCAATACAGAGGGTAGTAGAGTGGGTAATAGGAGAATGTATGACCCCGACGAAACGGCTTGAGCTCTGCCGTCGGGGTCATACTTTCTCTTATATATATATAAGCACACATCCACAGACACGTACACACGCATCCACACATACATACACTACTAGCAATGGATTGAAAGCGTACATACACATGTGTATATATATACACACACACACACTTATATACACGCATAGTTATATGTATATATATATATATATACACACACATACTTATATACACATATACTTATATACACATATATATATATACACACACATACTTATATATACACACACACACACACATACATATATATAGATACACACATACTTATATACATACATACTTATATATATATATATATATATATATATATATATATATATACATTCTTATATACACACATACTTATATATACACACACACACACACACATATATATATATATATAGACACATATTTACATTCTTATATACACACATACTTATATATACACACACACACACACATATATATATATATATACACATATTTACAACACACACAGACGTACATAGAAACAGTAAGAAACACATGCTACGACAAATATACAAACACATACACTCTCACTTACATACGAATATATATATGTATATATAAATATGTATATATATATATATATATATATATATATATATATATACATACACACACACACACAGATGGGCGCACACACATACGGCGATACACGCACATTTATGTAGACACACACACAAAATAGACACACACTAAACATAACGCATAGACACACTACACATTACAACTGACACACACACACGTATAGACACACACTGACACACACTGACATACACTGACACACACACTGACATACACACTGACACACACACTGACGCACACTGACAGACACACACCCTGACACACACTGACACACACACACGTATAGACAAACGCTGACACACTGACACACAGACACTGAGACACACACACACACACAGACACACACTGACGCACACTGACACACACACAGACACAGACACTGACACACACACACACACACGTATAGACACACACACACACACTGACACATACATACACTGACACACACACACGTAATCCACAAACCTGTGACGCCACTATGTGGTCGCAGGAATTGTTAGTAACAGCAGCTATATCTCTTTCATACACTGAATGTCTTCCTTGATACATGTTATAGAGAGAGGGGGAGAGATATATACATACATGTTATAGAGAGAGGGGGAGAGATATATACATACATGTTATAGAGAGAGGGGGAGAGATATATACATACATGTTATAGAGAGAGGGGGAGAGATATATACATACATGTTATAGAGAGAGGGGGATATATATATACATACATGTTATAGAGAGAGGGGTAGAGATATATACATACATGTTATAGAGAGAGGAGGAGATATATATATATGTACATGTTATATAGAGAGGGAGAGATATATACATACATGTTATATAGAGAGGGAGATATATATATATACATACATTGATATATATATATACACATACATACACATACATACATACACATACATACATTGATATATACACATACATACATTGATATATATATACACATACATACACATACATATATACACATACATACATTGATATATATACTCATACATACATTGATATATATACACATGCATACACAATATACATAAGCAATACATACACAATACGTACACACAAATATATATATATACATAGACATATAGACATACACACACACACGCAAATATATATCTAAGTACACATATACATAGATACACATACATACACAATACACACATACATAAATGCATACACATACATATGTGTGTGTGTCGTTATATGTGTGTGTGTGACGCTGTGTGTGTGTGATGCTATATGTGTGTGTAACGCTATATGTGTGTGTGTGTGTGTGTGTGCGTGTGACGCTATATGTTTGTGTCTGATGCTGTATGTGTGTGTGTGACGCTATATGTTTGTGTGTGTGTATGGCGCTATGTGTGTGTTTGTAACGCTATATGAGTGTGTATGTGTCACTATATATGTGTATGTGTCGTTTTATGTATGTGTGTGTCGCTGTATATATGTGTGTGTGTGAGATGTTACGTGTGTGTGTGTGTGTGTGTGTGTGTGTGTGTGTGTGTGTGTGTGAGATGATACGTGGTTCAATCCCGCGCATCACATTATATCCTTGAGCAAGACACTTTATTTCACGTTAGTCTACTCGGCAATACTGAGTTGTAGCTGTAATTGACAGCATTGTCAGCAATTAGGTCATGCTGAATCTTCCTGAGAACTACCTGACCTACGGCCAGAAAGGAAAGCTAGGCCACTTGCTGTTACTCCTATAATACACATAACTATAAACGACAGAGTGATAGAGGCAGTAACCAGCCAGTTACCTACTTTATCAGACCTAGGGCTAAAATACCACGCATTATAAACCACACATAAATTATCACACGCAAACGCACACGCGCAGACACGCACACACACGCAGGCACACACACGCACACGCAAACACAATATATATAGGGGCATAAGCATTCATATTCACCTATATACTAGCAAATACACATTCATACACATACATACACATACATAAATAATACATATGCATTCATACACATGCGTCGCTCTATCTCTCTCTCCCCCTTTCTCTCTTATATATATATATATACATATATACACGAATACATAAAAATACGTACATGCATATTCAAAGACAAACGGATATATATATACATATATACGTATATATATATATATATATACATATATGTACATATACATATATACATATATATATATACACACACAAATATATATATACATAAATACACACAGTCACACACACATTCATATATAGACATACACACACCTACATATATAAGCCTGCTTGCACTTTTATACATACACACACATTTGTGCTGAATGTTTTGGATTTTTCTATAATCGACGAATTATAGTTTGTGTTTGGGGGGGGGGGGGGGGTTGTGTGTGTGAGTGAGTGTGTTTTCATTAGTTAGTGTGTGTGTATTCATTAGTGTGTGTGTGTGTGTGTTTATGTGTGTGTGTGTGTTCGTGAGTGAGTGTGTGTGTGTTCGTGAGTGAGTGTGTGTGTGAGTGAGTGAGGGTTCGTCAGTGTGTGAGTGTGTGTGTGTTCATGTTTTCATGTGTGAGTGTGTCTATGTATGAGTGTGAGTGTATGTGTGTGTATGAGTGTGAGTGTATGCGTATGTGTGTATATGAGTGTGTGTGCTCATGTGTGAGTGTGCAACCATGTGAGTGAGTAAGAGTGTGAGTGTATGTGTGTGTGTGTGAGTGAATGAGTGTGTGTGTGTGTGTTCGTGAGTGAGTGTGTGTGTGAGTGAGTGAGGGTTCGTCAGTGTGTGAGTGTGTGTGTGTTCATGTTTTCATGTGTGAGTGTGTCTATGTATGAGTGTGAGTGTATGTGTGTGTATGAGTGTGAGTGTATGCGTATGTGTGTATATGAATGTGTGTGCTCATGTGTGAGTGTGCAACCATGTGAGTGTGTAAGAGTGTGAGTGTATGTGTGTGTGTGTGAGTGAATGAGTGTGTGAGTGTATGAGTGTGTGAGTGTATGAGTGTGTGAGTGTATGCGTGTGTGTATTTGCGTGTGTGTGTGTGTAAGAATGTGTGTGTATGTGCGTGTATGTATGTGTGTGTATGTGCACGCGATGTTTAGTCTGTATTAGTTTGTATATATAGTGTTGTGTAGCATGAACGAGAGCCCTCTGGCGAGGATTGTTGAGTGTTTCAGGGGTTAGCTTCACAAGAAATAGGTCCCTTGCAAAGGTCCTCTATTATAACCCTAGTTTCTCCAATGCCATCTCAGGGAAATTTGGTGAACGGAAACTGCAAAAGCCCGTCATATCTCCCCCGCTCTCCCTCCCTGTATATATATATATATATATATATATATATACATACATATATATATATATATATATGTATAGTCGGCACCCGACGGCTCAGCTCTTATCGTTTCAATATATATTAATTAAAGGTTAGTTAGTAATAGCCAAACATCTCGTACAAAGTAATCTCTCGGAGAAGCAAAATTAATGTTAAAATAATATACATAACAACAAAGAGTGTGGCAAGATACCAGGTGGACCATAACGTACCAGAGTACTCAATATTTGGAGTAGAGTGGGTAGTATGAACAGATTCAGGAATTTTTCAGAAATACACACACACACACACACACATATATATATATATATATATATATATATATATATATATATATATATATATATATATATATATATATATATATATATATATATATATATATATATATATATATATATATAAAATAAGTACCAGATAGAAGAGAAAATGAGTGCTGGGGATTCGATATAGCCGAATAAATCAATATGGTGCCTTAGTATGGCTGCAGTTAAATTACCGAGAAAGGATATACACTATACTATATATATATATATATATGTATATAGTATAGTCTTTAATGTATATACACACATGTATGCAATATCAATAATTCTTGACATCAGTAAAAGTTAAGCCATCACTTATGGAACTATAAAGTTCTATTAAGTTTCCAATAAGTTTTTCTGTATATATATATTTATATTTATATATATATATATATATATATATATATATATATATATATATATATTTATATATATATATATTTATATATATATTTATATTTATATATATATATATTTATATATATATATTTATATATATATTTATATATATATATTTATATATATATTTATATATATATAATTATATATTTATATATATATATTTATATATATATAACTATATATTTATATATATATATTTATATATATGTAATTATATATTTATATATATATATTTATATATATATATATATTTATATATATTTATATATATATATATATTTATATATATATATATATATATATATTTATATATATATTTATATATATATATATATTTATATATATATTTATATATATATTTATATATATATATATATATATATATTAATTCAAAATATTAATAAATATAGACATTCACGTAATCAAAATATATTTTATTATATATATTTCGGAGGTACTGTGTTGTTTTCTCAGTACGTCCTCATCAGATAAAATAAATGAATTGATGTCTGACATACCTCAACTGTGCTGATGATTCAATTCCAGTCTTGGCAAGGAATTAAACCATCAGCACAGTTGAGGTATGTCAGACATCAATTTATTTTATCTGATGAGGACGTACTGAGAAAACAACACAGTACCTCCGAAATATATATAAGAAAATATATTTTGATTACGTGAATGTCTACATTTATTAATATTTTGAATTAATATTAATAACTCCAGAAAACTATAACTGTTGAGTGCTTCTAATCTATTGTAAAACTATATTCATTGATTAATCAATGAACCTTGTTTAACTTTAGGTTATATATATATATATATATATATATATATGCACACACGCATGTATATACTCAAGGGTACACACATATATGTTATATACACACGCATATATATATACATATGTACACACACATATATGCATATACACACACGCACACACGCATACACACACATACACACGCATGCATACATACACATACACGCATGCATACATATATACGCATGCGTACATACAGATAAAGGCATGCATACAGACACACATACACACGCATGCATACGCACACCTATACGCACACACATGCATACATGCACATACACACTCATGCATACACATACACACATGCATACGCACACACATACGCACACATGCATACACACGCATGCATACACACGCATACACACGCATGCATACATACACACACACATACACACGCATGCATACGCATACACGCACACATATATATACTCAAGGGTACACTCATATATGTTATATGCACGCAGACATGTACACACACATGCACACACACACACATGTATACACACACACACACACATATATATATACACACACTCACGTAAAACATGTACCCAACAGACAGATATATGTCACGTTTCACCCGTCATCACCACCACCACCTTACCACCCTAATGGTAACTCACCTTACCGTGACATTACCCCCAAACATCTGTCCCCACCTTCATAAACCCTATCACTACACCTCTAATGACTTTCTCAAGGTAACTCTTACCTGAAGCCAGTGCGAGGAACAGTCTACTTAATTAGACAATAATAATGAACATTAATTAAAAATATAATACTAATTACTTCACCAATATTATATACCTTTCAAATAAACACGCACACACACACACACCTGTATATATATATATATGTGTGTGTACGTATAAGTGTGTCTTTATACATATATATATATGTGTTTGTGTGTGTGTGTGTGTGTTCGTAAATGTGTGTGTCTATATATATATATAAGCAGGTGTACATATCTGTCAATATGTGTATATGCGGATCTGTATATATATACATATACATACACATATATACTAATGTGTGTATGTGAGCGAGATTATGTGTGTGTGAGTTTACAATATATATATATATATATATATATATATATATATATGCAAAAGTTCTATTTAAAATTGTTGGGATACAACAAGTAAATATTTTTATAACTGATATAAAGCACTCGACAAGTATTTGGAGTAGATATACGATATTAATAAATGGAAACTATATTTATAAAACCATATTTATTTCATTATACATATTTCAGGGATACCGAATTAAATTATGGTATGCCTTCATCAGACAAAATACAATATATAACAGTTTTACAAATAAGCTTTCTATCCAGATGGCTTCCAAAAATAATGGTCGTATTTTAAAAGAGTACGTCAAAGCTTATTTGTAAAACTGTTATATATTGTATTTTGTCTGATGAAGGCATACCATAATTTAATTCGGTATCCCTGAAATATGTATAATGAAATAAATATGGTTTTATAAATATAGTTTCCATTTATTAATATCGTATATAAAATTATATATATATATATATATATATATATATATATATATATATATATATATATATATATATATATATACATATATATATTAGAAAGTGAGGTTTTTTTACACAAAATGAAAAATAACCGAGGTGTCCTACACGAGTGAAAGTATAAAGAAAAAAAGATGAAATCTCCATCTCAACTCTACTTTTGAAAAGCAGAAGAACTGCGAAACCGGTAAAAGAACCAAATAAATATATATATTTAAAAAAAAAAAAAGACTCCAGTTGCATTTTCGATTTCATCTTTTTTTCTTTATATATATATATATATGTGTGTGCGTGTGTGTGTTTAGGC
>OZ024749.1:2707799-2712799 GCA_964016885.1 Eledone cirrhosa
TATACCATACCATATGATACCATACCATACCATACCATACCATATCATACCATACCATATCATACTATACCATACCATACCATACCATACTATACCATACCATACGATATCATACCATACCATACCATACTATACCATACCATATGATACCATACCATACCATACCATACCATACTATACCATACCATACCATACCATACCATATCATACCATACCATGCGTAAGGTAGCATCAGTAATAAGCAGGTATATTAAACTATGTCAGAAGTACTTGGGGGAAATAATTCCATGCAGATACAGACAAAGGAAAAACTTAATCGATCTCTATTAGAAGTGAAATATTTCTACAGGAGTTCTGTCTCCACCCTTTCTGTGTGACGTTAATGAATTTTAGTAACATATTAATTCAGGATGAACTCAGATAGAAATGTTATGGGTAGGCAACCAATCATCTTTTTATATGCTATGGTTAGGTAATAAACCATCTTTTATATGGAGGGATAAACAACTAAAAACACTGTTTCAGATAGTTGATGGAGTTACAAAATTTACCATAAAATTGATGAAATTTGAATTTAAAAAATACACAAAACAAACTTGAGAGGAAAATTAAAAAAACACTAGTACCACGCGAGATTAATAGATTCAAGAGAATTACACCAATCATAGACTTACAAGCACCTAGGAATCAATGAACTAGACTGAGTACAATGCACACAAATGAAAGGTTAGCAAGGAATCTTCAAGACACCATATATTAATACACCCTCTTTAACCACCCGATCATAATTACGCCTGTGATTCCGCAGTTTTTCGAAAAATGTAACTGAAGCCGAAAAGGATTCGAGGGGACAAACGAATTTTAAATAGATTCGTAGTTGGTATTGGATGGCGTTCGGGAAGAAGAATTTCATGGGACATTTGATGTATAGAAGATGCGAAGATAAGCTACGACCACGGTGTACGATTCCAAAAGAACTATTTCAAAAGGCATTGTGTGCATATAGAAGTACATTATTTGCCAGAGTGGATTTAAACGCATGGTCCGCCCGAAAGCTTTCTGATACCATTTCATATATATATGTATATATATTTTAAAGTTGAGACAGTAAACAGAAAACAAAAAAAAAACGTAGAAGCGAAGAGGCAGTACAAATGTTATATTAGTTTCACGCTTATATATATATATATATATATATATATATATATATATATATATATATATATATATATATATATAAATACACCCACACACACACACACACATATATATAGAGAGAGATGGAGAGTTACAAGACAGAATATATTTAGATGTATCGATAAGATGACAAATTGAACAAAAATCAAATAAATGTCAATATAAATGGCAAGATGGATATGTTGTTCCAGTGGGAGAAGAACGAGGAATCGATGAATCGATGAATAAATAAATAGAGGAGCAAATCGAAAAATCAATTGATAAATAGATCGGAAAACAATAGTGATTGACATGATGAAGAGATAAATTAAATGGCGGATTGTTAACAAGACGAATGGTGTGAGGTGTTTTCTAGATGATCTGGTGATTGGTGAGTGTCGAAAGGAGGAGAGATCACTAGAGATTGGGGATATCGATGAGTAAAATGTGTAAATAGATTGTACGGACAAAATGTATAAATAGTAAATAAATAAACTGATATATAAATATATATATATATATATATATATATATATATATATATATATAAGCAGAAGGGTATTTTCTCCTTGGTTATGTCAAAATTTATAAAACACACTTCATATTTTATCTGATGATAGCGTACCAAAATTTTGGTACCCTTGAAATATATATATAGAATAAATATGGTTTTATAAATATAGTTTCCATTTATTTAATATCATATATACTTCAAGGGTCCCAAACATTTTGGTACGCTATCATCAGATAAAATACAGAATGTTCTATAAATATTTGACATGACCCAGGATAATATACCTTAACGGTTCAAGTTATCCCTGGAAAGAAAATATCTCTTCTGCACACACATATATATATACTCATACACACACACATAAACAAACACTCACACACACACACATAAACACTCACACTCACACATACATGTTTGTGTGTGTACGTCATTTCAATTGCCATCACACTAACTGGCAGAACATGTAGAGAATTTTGACTTTTTGTGTCAATGTTGTGGAATTTTCGTGGGATATTTATTGTGGAGTATATCCTGTGTGTTATTATTGCTGTTATATGTCATAGAGAAGGGTAGTGTTTATTGTATAGTATATGTGCTGTGATTGTCAGCTTCCTGCAGCCCTGATGTCTCTATACTAATGCCCAAGTATTTGTGGGAGTCAGACTCCGCTAAGGATGCGTACTGTCACCCCTTCTTTTCATTATTTTCATGAACCAGATTGACATGCGCATCCGTGTTGCAAGTGGTATCATGATTGGCAGGTGTAAAATCAATCAGGCGGAATTTGCAGACGGAATGGTTTTATTAAACTCGACAGAAGGTGATCTCCGACTTGCACTCGATAGGTCTGATGCCAAGTGCTGCATGGTTGGAATGAAAATCAGTGCTTCGAAGACCGAGACACCCGTCCCCACAAGGAAGCCTGTGCAGTGCTAGTTCCACAGAAGCAGGTAGAGAATTTAAAGTATCTCGGGGTCGTGTTGATGTGTGGAGGAAGGTAGGAGGCTGAATTAAGTCTAAGAATTGCAGGACTTGGTACAGAAATGCGTCAGCTTTAGCATTCAGTAATGAAAAGAAGGGAGGAAGGCGTAAAGCCAAACCCACTCTCTTTAATTCGGTATTCGTGTCAACCCTTACATATGGCTGTAAATCTTGGGTAATGACCGAAAGAATACAATCACAAATACAAGCGGCTGAAATGGGGTTCCTCTGAAGGGTCCTTGGAGTAAGGTTACTCGATAGAGTGCATAACTCGGAGATCAGAGAGTCACTCTAGGTAGAGACTCTACTTCTCCGAATTGAGAGATCACAGCTCCGATAGAATGGGCTGGAAGGAGTGTTTGAGGACTCTGTCCTCATGACTCTCTCAGGAATAAATGGGCGAAGAAGAAGAAGAAGAAGAAGAAGAAGAAGAAGAAGAAGAAGAAGAAGAAGAAGAAGAAGAAGAAGAAGAAGAAGAAGAAGAAGAAGAAGAAGAAGAAGAAGAAGAAGAAGAAGATTGTTATTGTTTATAAATTCTTTACTCGATGTATTTGTTTTGCAAGGTTTTTGATGAGAAACTATATTTATATTTATATTTCTTATCTGTTATTCAATCAGTGATAAACATTGATTGCCAGCTAAATTATTTATAGAAATATAAAAATATACTGAAACGAAAACCAAATTATATTTTTCTGGCAATATTATAACAACATGCAACATGACCTCCCCAAAACATAACAATATTATTTACTTGATTTTTCTGTAAAGCCCCTACTGTCTCCGCCTATTGTAATGTTCCTTATATGCAGGACCATTTGGCCAATAAAGAAATTATTATTATTATTATTATTATTATTGCATGAAGCCAATCACCAACGAGGACAATCCAGTGAGAGATAAATCTCTGAGAGTCCAGATAAATCTTTTTAACTTCAAGGTCACAATTTTCTACACACTGCTTCCACAACTTTACAGGCAAGGAGTTTGTAGAAAACCAGCAGTTGCACAAGCAAGCCAGTTTTCCCTCCCTACATCAAGGATGTCTAAAGGAAAGGCAAATGGCACCAGTACCGTCACAACATATTTTATTTACCAGCTGACTGGACTGGAGCAACGTGAAATACAGGATCTTCATGATGGAGACTACGGGTGGTGAGTCAGGTATCTTACCATGGTTACGTGTTTCCACATCCCAAATACATTCAAAACATTGGACAGTACAGTAGAAGTATACCAGCTCCGATAATAGAATTTGCTGTCATAATTGGAAAATACCTATCAACTTTCAAGTAATTTTGAAGACTAATATATATTTCTCCAAAATGGCTCACATATCATACATGGTCTTTTTCTCGCCAAAACAGTTTCCTGTTTCTTTCTCTTTTCGTTCTCTTCTATCATCCTAATCTTTCATTTCTTATTATATCTACTGACGAAGGACTAGCGTCCGAAGCGTTAAGACACATTTCCTACTATTTCAAGCGTTAATAATAATAATTGTTTCTACTTTTGGCACAAGCCCAGAAATCATCCCAGTGCATTACTGGTACTTTATTTTATCGACCCCGTAGGGATGAAAGGCAAAGTTAACCTCGGCGGGATTTGAACTCAGATCATAAAGGCCCGTAAGCGTTAATAATAATAATACATATATATATTTTTATATATATATATATATATATATATATATATATATATATATATATATATATAGAGAGAGAGAGAGAGAGAGAGAAATATTAAAACAATGAAATTAAACACAAAACGGTTAATTCATAGTAAAACTCATTATTTTACGGTCGTTTCTGGGGGGTAGTTCCCCGTATGTCCATTCAATTATTGATCTATGTAAAATATTACAAAATATCATAGTAAGAAAAATACATACGTCTTCACTACCCGCCGTCTTCAGACGTAATATTTTACATAGATCATAATTGAATGGACATACGGGGAACTAACCCCCCCCCCCAGAAACAACCGTAAAATAATGAGTTTTACTATGAATTAACCGTTTTGTGTTTAATTTCATTGTTTTAATATTTCTATTTTTGACTCTGTATCCAATGAATTATATCGTTGAACATTTTGTATTTTAAACTTTGCTTCACGACTTCTTCTACATATGGATTACATATATGGAGTTCGGATTACACATATACGGAGTTCTTTATACGGTTTAGACCCTACCATTGATTGGTAGATTTATCTGTGTGTATATATATATATATATATTTTATACATTTATATATATATATATATATATATATATATATATATATATATATATATATATATGTGTGTGTGTGTGTGTGTGTGTGTGTGT
>OZ024749.1:2732799-2742799 GCA_964016885.1 Eledone cirrhosa
GCCATACCCTTACCACTCCGGAGTTAATGGCCCTTTACTATAACTGTACTATAGAAGCCAATTTTACTTTGGCACAAGTTGGCGATTGACTAAATCGACTCTGTACTTGACAGACGCCTAATATATTTGTTTCGCAAGTATGGAAAGCAACAGGATGTGAACATAGAACATAAAATGACAACAGATGTATTGCAAGACATTTTCTCTGAGGTTCAAATATTTTTGCCAATGCATCGACCATGTAAAAATTAGACACCCATGTATATATATATATATATATATATATATATATATATATATATATATATATATATATATAGTGTGTGTGTGTGTGTGTGTGTGTGTGTGTGTGTGTGTGTGTGTGTGTGTGTGTGTGTGTGTTTATATATATTTGTAGTGGAAGTGTATGTGATTCAGTGAATTACTGTTGGTCGTGGTACCAAAGTAAGTACCACCGCGATTCACTGGCATCGATCTGCTCATCGGACTGGTAATTAGACAAAAAGTGCAGTCAGGGCCATAACGTTTTAGGGTGACTTTGAGCCAATCCTCTGCGAAACGCGCGCGACAGATCGATACAGAATAAAAAAACTAACAGCATGTAAACGAAACTTCATCGTTTTCCTTATATATATATATGACCAGTCATGTTATGTCTTGCAATATTGTTGCGGCTAGGCCTCGCTGATAAGATCAAAACATATCGACACCTTAAATGAAAATCCACCACTCAGCCAAACATCCGACGAGAGAGAGAGAGAGAGAGAGAGAGAGAGAGAGAGAGAGAGCGAGAGAGAGAGAGAGAGAGAGAGAGAGAGAGAGAGAGAGACAGGGAGAGAGAGACCATTAACACCCGAGGTCCACTATCCCATTATTTTCTTTGTTTTCTTTCGTCCTGCTATCTGTACTGTTTCTTTTATCACACACACATCATACGAGCAAAAAATTCTGTTGCACCATCCAAGTACTTTCAATTAAATCGTGCGAAACCATTTTGCTGGTTTGGGAGCTGATCAGTTTGGGAGCTGATCATCTGTGTGTGTAAACTTGTTTTGTACATCACCTTTCTTTATTTCCTCTTCCGCTCTCTGCTGTGCACCCTGCCTATCACCCACTTTGTGGATTGTCTCTCTGTTGACCACTGGTTGCTAGTCTCTCTCCTCTCAGGTATTTTTGCCAATCGCTTTCTTTGACAGCATTTAGGTGTTTTAACGGCTGTTCTACCGATGAGTTTTTTCTTTTTTATATGTATTCATATATATTGTTGTAATCTCTCTCTCTCTCTCTCATATATATATATATATATATATATATATATATATAATATATATATATATATACAATTTAAATGACAATCAAAGAGTGTTTAAACTTTCAAACATTTAATCACTGACGATCGTTTCATCCTAGCACAAGGCCGAACTAATCGGAGTTGATAACAAAAGTCAAACACAAATATAAGATCAGACGTTTGTCACACGAACATTAGGAGGAGACATAATTCTCATAGGTATCCTTTAATAAGATTGGAATGTTCTTCAGTGACAAATGAAGATATCGTCAGTGATTAAATGTTTGAAAGCTTAAGCACTCTTTGATCGCCATTTACATTGTATTTCAGCTCTGTAGTATACTTGTTATTTTACATTGAGCTATTTTCATACTTGTAACTGGGTAATATTTATTATTACTATATATCATCATCATCATTTTACGTCTGCTTTTCCCTGCTTGCAAGGGTTGGACGGGTCCTATATATATATATCCTGAGAGTGTAACACGAAGTTAGTGTAAGTTCACCCAGGTGAGCAGTCAATGTTTAGGTTCACGTCAGTGCGAGGTGTAGAGCTAGACAGAGTGTAATTCAAGGAGTGTAATACAATCTTTTCACTACGTTTATTGATTGGTGACGCACGTTTCGCTATTGATCAGCTCTGTCATTATAACAGCAGTGGTCCGACGAGCTTTTGATTCCAGAGTCGAGCTAGATCGATACAGATCGAACCTTGAGCTGATCAATAGCGAAACGCGCGTCATCAATCAATAAACGTAATGAAGGCTTAACAAATCGTCCTTGTATTATTATTATTATTATTATTGTTCTTTGAGTCTCAGTCATTGATGTTGGTTAACTGGAAAGTTTGTTGAAATGAATATAAAGCCACTACCTGCAGCCTCAGATATTCAGGACGTATCTGAGGGTTCTTGCTGTTCCCAGCAAGCATGCCTTTTGAAGTGTTCCAAAAAGCGGGGCGGGGCCAATTTTCTTTAACCATCCCTGGAAACTTTTTGAGATAGTACCTAGTGCGCCTATGACAATCGGGACCACTTTGACTTCATGGCAGATTATTATTATTATTATTATATATATGTCAGCTATTGTCGGGTTTCTTACATGTTTGAGCTATTCAATCTATTTTAAGAATACAGAAGACATTTATGCAAATATCATCCCAAATAAATTGATCTGTTCGACTATGAAATCAGCTGCTATCGGAGATAAGGTGTAATATCATTTGTATGTAAATATACACAGCATTTCGCTGATATTCAGCTTTGGTACGATTTATTGATTATTATCCTACAAGGCCAAAGACTCACAAATACACACACAGACAAACATACACACTCACAAATACAGAAACAAACACACACTCACACACACATACACACTCACACACATACACACACTCACACAATACGATTTATTCAATACGTAAACAAACAAACCAAAAAACCAAGAACGAATGAACGAGGAAATGAATGATGGAATAAATAAATAAATATATAGATAAATATATAAAATAAAATAAAAACTATATGAAATATGTAAAAAAATGTTAATGTAAATATAAAAATATAGAATATACAAGTGAAGAGCAGCTTACGTTTGTAGAATGTATGGGCGTGTCCCTGTCTAAACTGGATCCTCCATTGTCACTGTATAAACTTTCCATACTTGATCCCCCTTTGAATCGCTTGTAACCGTCTTTAGGCTGAACGTCGTAAACACTGCTGTCCACAAACGGACTTTCCTGGACACTGTTGCTACCGCATCCGTTACTACCAGACACTGTGTCCAGCTCATCGGCTAACGTTATATTAGTGTTGGCCTGTGAGTGGCTCATTTTCTGTTGCTTGAAACCTTTACCTCTTGGGTCACCTTTCGCCAAGTCCGATTTCGTTTTGTCCAAATTGTCCGTACTGTATAAGCTTCTGTAGATGGTTACATGTTTTTTTTTGTGTGTCGGGTCAGTTGGTGCGCCAGGAACACAGACGTCGTGGTAGGGGTGGGGTGGGTATGGGGTGGGGTAATATAAATGAGAGAGAGTAAGAGAGTGGAAGATTGGGTGGGAGAGAAAGGGAAAGAGAGAGAGAGAAAAACAAAAGATAAATGAGTGTGATAGGTATATTGTATGTAGGTACTTAAATATACATTATATATTTAACTTAATTGTTTATGTATATATATATATATATATATATATATATATATACACATACACACACACGTATGTATATATGTATTATATATATACACATATGTTCATATATATATATATATATATATAGATATGTGTGTTTGTGCATATAGGTCTATATACATATATACATACACTCTTATATATATATGTGTTCATATAGGTCTTTATACATATATACATATATACATATATATACATGTTAGTTAGATTCATTCCATATAAGGAGTTAAGGGTTATTACTGAGAAATGGAATCGAAATGATGAAGTCCTAATATCTTCAGTTGATTTCTTCGTCTACGATTCTTTACTACTCGAATCAAAGTATACATTATTCTGGAACATTTACATATATATACAGTTACATAATACATACATTTATAGACATCTACATAATACAAACACACACACATATATATGTATATACAGTGAAATTCCGTTATAGCGAAATTCACGGGGTATAAAAAAATTCGTTGTAATGAAAAATTCTTTATAACGAGATTGACCGAAACAAATCGTTGTTTTAATAAGCTTGTGGCCGGGGATTGAAAAAAATTCGTTATACTGAAAAAATCGTTATAATGGAATTTTACCTGTGCGTAAATATATATATGCAGTGCGAATTACTACACAGACAAAGGGTTTAGAAATAGCGCCACGCACACGCACACATACACAGATACACACAGACTCACACATACACGCACATATACACACACACTCACACATACACGCACACACGCACACTCACACATACACGCACACCCACAGATACACGCACACTCACACATACACGCACATATACACACACACTCACACATACACGCACACCCACAGATACACGCACACTCACGCATACACACACACTCACAGCTACAGACACACGCACATACAGAGATATACATACACACGCACACGCTCACACACACACACACACGCGCGCGCGCATGCACAAACACACAGATACACACACACACATACACTCGCAGCTTCTGATCTACTCCGAAATAAAAACAAAATAATAATAATAAAAACAAAGGTATCAACAACAATAAATAAAAAAAACAAACAAAACTAAACAAACAAAAGAACAAGAAAAACATAATACAACAACAGCAGCAACAACAACAAAAGACATACATAAACCTACAACAACTACAACAGCATCAACAATAACAACAACTTAGGATAAGGATAGGATAAAGACCTGATAACTCCTTGTGGAGTGATAGGGGCGCCGTCATACGGCCAGTCTGGGGCACATTTAAACCTGGCGGAGCCCTCATTGAGGCGCCGTCATACGACCAGTCTGGGGCACATTTAAACCTGGCGGAGCCCAACCCTCTCGAGGCCTGAACACGGACTATTTTTTCTATAGATAACTGGTACTTTTTTTTTATCGACCTCGAAAGGATGAAAGGCAAAGTTGACCTCGGGGGGATTTGAACTGAGAGCGCGGAGAGCCGGGATGAATACCGCAAGTCATTCTATCCGACGTTCTAGCAACTCTGCCAATTCGCCACCTACCAACTTAACAAGGTAGTTTATTATTATGAAATAATCGCTGGACAGATTTTACGGAGAAAAACAACGGACATAAGATGGAGACTCCGAGCAAGATGGTTGGATAAGATTGATGAGCTGGTCACGCTTGGGATCTAGTCAGATCAGTTGAAGACTTCTGAGAGGACTCGCTGGAAGGAAGGAGTGTTTGATGACTCTGACCCCATGACTCTGGCAAGAATAAGTGCGCGAAGAAGAAGAAGACGACGACGACGAAGAAGCAGAGAAGAAGAAGAAGAAGAGGAAGGAGAAGAAGGAGAAGAAGAAGGAGAAGGAGAAGGAGAAGAAGAAGAAGAAGAAGAAGAAGAAGCCTATTACCATTAGCTTTACCGTCCATTTTACGGGGTCGATAAAATAAAGTACCAGTAACGCACTGGGGTCGATTTAATCGACTTACTCCTCTCCCCTTATGCCTAAATTAGAAACTATTCTTACTATTATCAAAGCACAGGGTCAGTAAAAGTTGGAGAGAAACGTTTTTTAAATCAATCTCGGTCCATGACTGATACTTTATTTTATCGACCACAGTTTGATGAAAGACAAAATTGGATTTGAACTCTGAACGTAAAGAGCCTGAAAAATACTGCTACTCATATGTCCTTCGCTCTAACGATTCTCTCAATCTACTGGGCCAGCAATTTTACAGGGAGGTGGAACGTTGAGATTACATTGACACCAGTACTTTACTGGTACTTTATTTTACCCATCTATGTAGCAAAGCTGATCTCGGTGAGATTTGAACACAGAACCTAAAGAACTTGATACGCAATGTATCTTCTTCGACGTTCTAACTATTCTGCCAATCCACCGCACAACAAAATAATTGTTTCCACTTTAGGCACAAGGCCAGCAATCACCCAGTGCATTACTGGTACTTTATTTTATCGGCCCCGTAAGGATGAAAGGCAAAGTTAACCTCGGTGGGATTTTGATAATAAAGGGTCACGAATGACCATGGCTTTTGCACATAGAAAGTTCCCGCCCCGTGGTACAAGCCCGGGCAAGTTGTATTTTGTGGAAGACTAGCAGTCCTTTCTACGCCACCGATGTTGTCCAAGGGAGGCAAAGGCTGATGCAATTTGTTACCGGTGATTTCGTGAGTCATTTTTTTCCCAGCTGAGTGAACTGGAGCAACGTAAAATTAAGTGTTTTGCTCAAGGAAACAACGCATCACCCGGTCCGGGAATCGAACTCATAACCTCCCGATTCTTCATCCAACTCTCTAACCACCAAGCCACAGACATACCAGACATCGTCATCAAACACGCCTGTAAATTGATATGACGGTGTCTACTGATAGAAACATCTCAGCAAAAGAATTTGAAAAACTCTCTAAATAAAAGGACCTTGAGATGGAGGTATCTAGGATGTGGCAATTAAAAACCCAAATCAACCCTGTTGTTGTGGGTGCCATGACCAAGAAAGGTACCGACAAATGTTTTGATCAGATCCTAGGAAAACCAACAATCTGCGAAGTTCAAAAAATTGTGTTGACCTCAACCGCTGACCTCCTCAGAAAGTTTCTCTCCAGCTATTATATACGGGTCTTAGACCTCCGGTGCACACCCGACCGGAAGATCATATAAAATGGAAATCAAACGAAAAAGAATAATAATGGGGTTTTACAAATGTCCCGCCATCTTTTGGCTGTTGTTGGAGAGTTTGTTTTATATAAAACTCTCCTCTCCTCATTGCAGATTTCAAAATTGGGGTTCTTGGGTTGGAAAAGAGTAACAACAAAAACAACAACAACAACAACAATAACAACAACAGCAACAGAAACAAGAGCAAGAACAACAACAGCAACAACAACAGCAGCAACAACAACAATAACAGCAACAACAACAACAGCAGCAACAATAGAAAAACTAAGGGCATCAACAACAGTGATTAAAACCAAAACAAAATAAAAGAATAAGCATTTGTAAAAGCAAGCACGTGTGTGTGTGTGTGTATGTGTGTGTATGTGTGTGTGTAAGAGTGCATAGATATATATTAGTGTGCATCTATGCGTGCATGTATGTATATATATATAGTGTTGACAGCTTCTGTCGAACAGATATAAGGAACAGAGTGCTCTATGCGAATTACAGAGCTGAAGTATTATAGTTAATGCTTTCAACACGTAAAATCGTTACCTTTTCAACTGTACATCTGGCCCAGATGTTCCATATGCACTTCCACCGTTGGTTGAACCACGCAGATGGAAATACATATGGAGCATCTACATCACATACACAGTTGGAAACCAAAGGTAGCGACGCTAACGTGTTGAGACATTAAACATTAACTATAATACATATATATATATATATATATATATATATATATATAAATATTATATACATATATATACATGATGGCTGCCCCCTCGTTATCGAGTATGGCCATTGCACGATATACCATTATTAATAATTATTAATCGTGCAATGCCTGTGCGTGAAGAAATTTTTTAAAGTGATGAAAGACTGTGCACTGAGCCAATCCCACTCTCTGAGCGACAGTAGCTATAACCCGAAAAGAAGAAAAGATCAACATCATCGGTAACTACTGAGCCGCAGGTTTTATGTCGGAGTTGTCTCAGTTTCCTGAGATGCCTTCTCCTAGAAGAATGCCCTGAGAAAGGCTATACATACATACATACATACATACATACATACATATTTATATACATATACATATATATATACATATACATATATATATGTACATGTTGTTAGTAAGATATTGTGTGTGGTTAAGCGATGATTAAAGTATTATTGAAAGACTTTAACAATGGAAGTGTAGAGATACGCAGAGATCCATTTAGTATTGAGTCAGGCTATGGAACGCAGATCACCAGAAACTTACCTGGAATGTTCAGCGCTAAAGGCTACATACACACATGTTTGTATATATATATATATAAATGATATATATATATATATATATATATATATATATATATATATGTATGTGTGTGTGTGTGTGTGTGTGTGTGTGTGTGTGCATATATATGTATGCATATACATATATGTACATAAGCATATATACATTTGCATATGTATATATATATAAATATATATGCAAATGCATTTCCATATAAAACGTGAAACTAATAAGACCTTTTGAATCTGTTTGTCGTTTCCTTGAACTCTATATACATACACATATATATATATATATATATATAATGAATGTATTTATGATCTCCCGTATAAGTTGCACCATTGAAACACACACACACACACACACACACACACACAAATATATATATATATAATTATATATATATATATTTATATATATATATATATATTTATATATATATACCGAATACACACACACACAAATCTATATATGTATGTATGTATACATACATATACATTGACACAAATAATCTAAATTCTGTGTACACAAAAGTTGAATATATATTTTCGAAATGGAGCGGGACAACAGAGAGATGAGAAAGAAAGAAAGATTTATAGATAAAAAGAGAGGAGGAAGATAAGTGTGGAAACAAAGGGAAATAACTGAGTAGAAATTGATAAAACACAAAACTAAGCGACAGTATCTGCAGCGACATCAACGACAACAACAACAGTTACTATGACAATAATACATGCATGGTGCACATAGGACTCACAACTGGATCTGAAGTGGTTTTGTTTTGTAATATTTTCTTTGCCATCAAACAATCCCGGGAACTCTTGCACTGAAGATTCTAAAGTCGTGTTATGGTTAAGGTTCTTGAGGAGGAGAGCATTTTCTATAAAGTCCTTCAAATTGTTCTTGGAAAATTGTTATTCAGACAAAATATAATATATATATATATATGTAGGAGGTGAGTTTTATTGTAGTACAATAAAGCAATGCAGATATCAGATAAGTAGCACTCTACAGTTTGTAGGACTGGAGTATAAATAATATATAAGATCAAAAGATGGTTAAAAGAGTTCCATGTATTTTATTATGCGCATTTCAAAAGCAAATATCATCATGCGATAACATTTGCGTTTTCGTCAGATAAAATAGGGAGACATGATATGAAGGTTAAAACACACTTGTGGATAGTGCAGTTTTAAATCAACATATGTTGATTTAATCAATATGTTGATTTAAAACTGCACTATTCACAAGTGTGTTTTAACCTTCATATCATGTCTCCCTATTTTATCTGACGAAAACGCAAATGTTATCGCATGATGATATTTGCTTTTGAAATGCGCATAATAAAATACATGGAACTCTTTTAACCATCTTTTGATCTTATATATTATATATATATATATATATATATATATATATATATATATATATATATATATATATATATATATATATATATATATATATATCATCAATATCATCGTTTAACGTCCATCTCCAGGCTAGCATGGGATGGACGAGTTTGTCCCACTTGAGGCAAGATTGGTCAGGTGACCGTGTCTCGTATAGAACTGTTTCTGGCAGGTTTTCTACGACTTGATGCCCTTCCTAACACCAACCACATTTACAGTGTGGACTGGGAGCATTTATATATATACATACACGTTCCAACTCGTTCCCAAGATACATAACGGTGTGTCTGGTTTACACTCTTATTTAAAATGTTTCTTCTTTACTTGGACCTCCTTTATTTCTGTTGCCCCTTTATGGTCCTGTCTCTATTTATACTCCTGAAGAAGGCCTAAAACCCGACACGTCAAACTTTTTTCCTCTTCTCCATATTAAGCGTGAACCTAATAAGACTTTTTGTAGCTTTGTTTGTTGTCTCGAACTATATATATATATATATATATATATATATATATGTGATCTGAGTTATTCGAATATTAATAATAATATTCGATTCGTTTTGCAATTATGCAAACGGGCCTCATTTTTACATGCCAACACAAGAATGAAGAGTTCATTCTACTGACATGGTTTTAAAAATGAGACTTGTTTGCATAATTGCAAACGAATCGAATATT
>OZ024749.1:2747799-2767799 GCA_964016885.1 Eledone cirrhosa
ATCAGTTATCTCACATAATGTGAGAGATGTATACACACACACACACAGAGACAGACAGACAGACAGACACACACACACATATATATACGAAAAGTAGTCGTCTGAACGTAAATGATTATAATAATAGTCGATCGCTGTAAATAATAGTTGAGAACATCAGGTAAATTACCCCTGGTGACTGACACACACACACACTGATACACACACTAACTGACACACACACTAACTGACACACACGCACTGACACACACCAACCTACACACACACCAACCTACACACACAAGCACGGGTTTATGCTTTTGGATCTAAAATCACGTAAAATTAAAAAAATATCTATTACACATTACTTTGTGTCAATATGTAATCCTCCAATCCAATTTAGGGCCCCCTCACTCCCGTTGGAGGAACCCCCTCCCTGGTTGACCTGGTCGACATGTCAGGGGTGAAGCTACTCTCACCACGCTTGACTAATTGCGGGTTAGTGAGTCTATTTACCCCATAGCTGAGTGGATAGCCGTTAACTCTGACTTCACCACCCTTTTAACAGTTCTTGTTTGTTGTGTAGCTGGGGTTCCACTTAGGCCCCTCAGCAGAGTATGGTGGGGTAGCTGGTTTAGTTGCCGACCACTCAAACATGTAGCCGGTTGCCCTGGGTTACATGGTACCAGTAGCTGGTAGAAGCCTGATCAAATCATGTAATTATCGGCCAATATAAAATTATATTAGATGTTCAAATACTCCCCTCGAAATACAATGCCTATTAATATCGCAGTGTTTATATTTGACAAAACAACTGTTATTTGGTAAAGGTGAAATATCTGCCACCAGTGCATTACAGAGAAATACCATATAACATACAACCCAACTGTGATAATATCAATTTTAGTCTTTTTGTATTTAAAAAAAAAATGTCTTAAATTTTGGCTCTCTCAGAAAACAATTACACACACACGTATACATATACACATCCACACCCAAAGAAACACACCACAAATATACATATATATATATGGCTCCGACACATTCAGTTCCTATACCTCCTAAATGAATGAGAGTCACTTAATAACTTTATTATAAAATTTATTATATGATTTACGAGACTCTCAAGACATTAAGAAATTTAATACACACTTTTTATTGCAATGATATATACCTTAGAGTAATTCTGTCCTATAGAATAAAAAGAAGATGAAAAGACTTGAAAACCCCCCAAATATACCACACCACACCAGACTAACATGAACGACCTAATTCCACAGTTGATATCGGCGGACGGCATTATTGAAACTTCACTGAAGTGCTTATTAAAACGAATCAATATGTGTATATATATATATATATATATATATATATATATATATATATATATATGTGTGTGTGTGTGTGTGTGTGTGTGTGTGTGTGTGTGTGTGTGTGTGTGTTGTTTGTATATATATATAAATATACACATGTAGAAATAGATATAATTTCTATGAGGTATGCACTAAAATGAAACAGTGTATATACACTGTCAGTGTTTGACATTGCACAAGTGGCGACAGCCGTGGCCTGTGTGGAAGAGCTTAACACAACAATACTTCACATACTCGACCACATGAAGCCTACATGTAACGGACAAAACACTAGTAATACTAATAATAACAATGATAATTGTTTCTACTTTTGGCACAAGGCCAGCAAATTACCCAGTACATTACTGGTACTTTATTTTATCGACCCCGTAAGGATGAAAGGCAAAGTTAACCTCGGCGGGATTTGAACTCAGACCGTAAAGGGACGTAACTATGCTGGAAAGCATGGCGTCCGACTCTCTACCGATACTGCCAATCCACGGAGATAATAATATGTAGACTCTATGGTGAAAGAGAGTGTGAGTGGCATCATTAGTGAATGTCCCAAATTAGTCTAAAGAGAATACATAAGAAGACAGGATACAGTTGCTAATCCGTTAGAAGCTTTGTATGATCTGGAATGAAATAAACTGTGGTATGAACCTCAACCAGAGGAAGTAGTTGAGAATGTCTTATAGGACATGACTATACAGTGCGATGATATAATTGTTTCTACTTTTTGGCACAAGGCCAGCAATTAGCCCAGTGTATTACTGGTACTTTTATTTTATCGACCCCGTAGGGATGAAAGGCAAGGTTAACCTCGGCGGGATTTAATAGAGACCTGACATAGTTGTGATTGACAAAAGAGATTATAGATGTTGCCATTCCCAGAGAGGATTCACCCACAAGACATGGAGAAAGTTGATAAATACCAGGACTCTAGAATTGAAGTCCAAAGAATATGGAACATGAGGTTGAGGTCATACCAATAGTGATATGTTATTTTGGTTGAGTGACCAAGAACTTAGAAAAATGGATAGAAAAACTTGAGATCCAGGCAAAGGTAATATCGTTCCAGAAAAAGCCACTGCTAGGAGAAGCTAGAATTTTGAGAAAGGTGATATGGACATAAACTCCAGGAGAAAGTAACCAAGACTTCTTAGGTCATTAATTACGATCCATCCTCTTGGTTTAGTAATGAAGCAAAAGAACAGACTGACGAAGAAGAAATAATAATAGTAACGATTTCTAATTTAGGAACAGGACCAGCAGATTTGGAGGAAAGGTCAACCCCAGTACTAGACAGGTATTTTGTTTTATCGACCCCGGGAGGATGAAAGGCAAAATTAAGCCTGCCGGGATTTGAACTCTTAATGTAAGGAGCTTGCTCAATTACTAATCAGCATTCGTCCAACGCTGTACCTATTCTGCTAATCAGATTTGGATCAACACTCTAACAATTCTGCCAATCAGACCTTGGAAGGACGAAATACACTGAAATACTGCAGTGAATGTTATCCGACACTGATTCTACCAACACAGCAGTACTGCAGTAAATGTTATCTGACGTTGTAGTGATTCTACCAACACAACAGTACTGCAGTAAATGTTATCTGACGTTGTAGTGATTCTACCAACACAACAGTACTGCAGTAAATGTTATCTGACGTTGTAGTGATTCTACCAACACAACAGTACTGCAGTAAATGTTATCTGATGTTGTAGGGATTCTACCAACACAACAGTACTGCAGTAAATGTTATCTGACGTTGTAGTGATTCTACCAACACAACAGTACTGCAGTAAACATTATCTGACGTTGATTCTACCAACACAACAGTACTGCAGTAAATGTTATCTGACATTGTAGTGATTCTACCAACACAACAGTACTGCAGTAAATGTTATCTGACGTTGTAGGGATTCTACCAACACAACAGTACTGCAGTGAATGTTATCTGATGTTGTAGGGATTCTACCAACACAACAGTACTGCAGTAAATGTTATCTGACGTTGTAGGGATTCTACCAACACAACAGTACTGCAGTGAATGTTATCTGACGTTGTAGGTATTCTACCAACACAACAGTACTGCAGTAAATGTTATCTGACATTGTAGGGATTCTACCAACACAACAGTACTGCAGTAAATGTTATCTGACGTTGTAGGGATTCTACCAACACAACAGTAGTGCAGTAAATGTTATCTGACGTTGTAGGGATTCTACCAACACAACAGTACTGCAGTGAATGTTATCTGACGTTGTAGGGATTCTACCAACACAACAGTACTGCAGTGAATGTTATCTGACGTTGTAGTGATTCTACCAACACAACAGTACTGCAGTAACTGTTATCTGATGTTGTAGGGATTCTACCAACACAACAGTACTGCAGTGAATGTTATCTGACGTTGTAGGTATTCTACCAACACAACAGTACTGCAGTAAATGTTATCTGACGTTGTAGGGATTCTACCAACACAACAGCGATAATTAAGAGTTGATATTGTGAAGAGATTTTATAATAAAGATGAATTGAAAGAAATATAGATACATAGATGGAATGAGAGAGAGAGAGAGAGAGAGAGAGAGAGAGAGATTGGGTGTAAGTATGTGAGAGAATGTGTGTGTGTTTGTGTGTGTTTATGTGTGTGTGAGAGAGAGATGGTGCGTGTGTGTGTGTGAGAGAGAAAAAGAAAGAGTTTGTGTATGTGAACATGTGTGTGTCTGTGTGTGTGTGCATGTGTATGTGTCTATGTGTCTATGTGTGTATGTGTGTGTATGTGTGTGTATGTGTGTGTATGTGTGTCTATGTGTCTATGTGTGTGTATGTGTGTATGTGTGTCTATGTGTCTATGTGTGTATGTGTGTATGTGTGAGAGAGGCAATGTAAAGTGTTAACCTTGTAACCAGATAACTAATATTGATTGTTGCTTTGGTAGAGATCATTAACGTCTGTATATTGATGTATATATAATGGTAGTGTATATAATGGTAGTGTATATAATTGATTCTACTATTGGCACAAGGCCAGCAATTACCCAGTACATTACTGGTACTTTATTTTATCGACCCCGTAAGGATGAAAGGCAAAGTTAACCTCGGCGGGATTTGAACTCAGAATGGCAAGGGCCGTAACTATGCGTCAAAGCATGGCGTTCGACCATCTACCGATACTGCCAATCCACCATATAATGGTGGTGTATATATAATGGTGGTGTATATATAATGTAGTGTATATATAATGGTAGTGTATATATATATATATAATGGTAGTGTGTGTATCTATATATGTATATAATGGGTGTGTGTATATATGTATATATGTATGTATATAATGGTAGATTGAATGCATGTATGTATGCATGTATTTATGTATGTATGCATGTAATTATATACGTATGTAGGTATGCATGTATGTTCGTATTTATGTATGTATGTATGTATGTACGCATACATATATCTATGTATATGTGTGTGAATGTAGGTACGTATATGTGTATGTATGTAAGTATGTATATGTATCTGCGTATGTGAGTGCATGTACGCATGCTTCTATGGTTATTTCTGTGGAAAAATGCATGTGAATACACACACACACACATACACGCACACAAACACACACACACACACACACACCATACCGTCTCTCAGTGTTGTCTAAGACTCTGCAATACAGTTAAGTTGTAGAAAAGAACAAAGAAAAACAAGAAAAACAAGAAGAAAAACAAAGGAAGAAAAGAGAAAACAATGAAATCTAAAGGAACAAATTTACCAGGCAGAACATAATAATAATAATAATAATAATAATAATAATAATAATCATAATAATAATTGTTTCTACTTTTGGCACAAGGCCAGCAAATATCCAGTATATTACTGGTACTTTATTTTATCGACCTCGTGAGGATGAAAGGCAAAGTTAACCTTGGCAGGATTCGAACTCAGAATGGCAAGGGCCGTAACTCTGTGCGTCAAAGCATAGCGTCCAGCCCTCTACCGATACTGCTAGTGCCCCGCACATAATAATAATAATAATAATATATATATAGATTTATATATATGTGTACACACACACACACACATACATACGCACACACAAACATACACACACACACACATTCACCCCCCCCCACGCACACACACGTGACAGTTATCACATATACATACATATATAACCTGACCTCACCAGCATTACACCTTCTAACCATTTTATATAAAATAAACTGGCAAAACATTATTTCTAATTTTAAAATATTAAAAAAATAATAAAAAATCTTCTATACTATGCTGATGAGGTCTTAGACACCGAAACATGTTCAGACTTATCTCATGCTTTCAAACAATAACCCGATTTTACTTACAATGAGTGTTCCAATATAATGTGAGCGATTTTCACAAACACGTGACTTTACTTTCGCGAAATGATGAAAGCAGTGATTGTCAGTTAGACAATCAAGAATATATATATATATATATATATATATATATATATATATATATATATATGCGAGAAAAACCACAAACCCTCCATCTCAATTCTACTTTTGAAAAGCACAAGAACTGCGAAACCGGTAAAGGAACCAAATAAATATTTTTAAAACGACTCCAGTTGCATTTTCGATTTCATCTTTTTTCCTTATATATATATATATATATATGTAAGGAAAAAAGAGTGCATGTATATATATACACACACACACACACACACACACACACACACACACACACACACACACACACACACACACACACACACACACACACACACACATATATATATATATACATACACTCACACACACACATATATATATACACACATTCTTATACATGGTTATTATCTGCATTTAACTCTTTACCTATTCGGTGTTTTTAGAAAGAAAATGGCGGCATGGAAGCATTGAGACGTTATATAGCGATCATTATTGGTTAAATATGGCGACGATGAGGCGAAGATTGGTGAAAAGAAAGTAGCAACGCTAAGAAGCCGGCAGAAATAGTGTTTAAATGGAGTTAGTTAAAGGGTCAGTCACGTGATAAGATGAACAAAATAGGTCGAAGATACCTGAAAAACCAACGAGTTGTTCTCGAAGATTCGTTTCCGGCTGCTTTACATCTGTAATAAGTATCATGCAAAGACATTTCTATTATCATTACGACATTTGTGTAGGAAGAACTCACACACAGACACAAACATATATATATGTATATTTACATGTGTGTGTGTGTGTGTGTGTGTATATATACATATATATATATATAGATATGTGTATATATAGATATGTATACATACATGTATACACACACATATATATATATATGTGTGTGTATTTATATATATATATATATATATATATATATATACACATACATATATGTAAATGTGTATATATATATATATATATATACATACATATATGTAAATGTGTATATATATATATATATATACATACATATATGTAAATGTGTATATATATATATATATACATATATATAAACGTATATATATATATATACATATATGTAAATGTATATATATATATGATATATATATGATATATATATATATATACATATATGTAAATGTATATATATATATTTCGTTTCTGAATTTGTTTAGCAAGACTCTTTATCTGAAAACGTGTGTTGAAACCGATATTGTTATACTTTGGGAGGGTCATGTTGCCGATAAGAAACACACGCACCAGATGCTTTCACGCCAATTTATTATAAATTAAATTTATAAAATTAAGAATTTATAAATTTCCGGTTGGTTGGTTGGTGCCACAACCTGACGGTTGTTCATATATTGTCAAAGTTCTTTCATCACACATTCTGTGACCTCTTCAGTGACTGGGGATTCTTCTCTTTGTTTTATGCCTCTCCTTTGTTCTGTCCTACGCCATCTTGTTTTTGTGTATCAGATGACGTAGGACAGAACAAAGGAGAGGCAAAAAACAAAGAGAAGAATCCCCAGTCACTGAAGAGGTCACAGAATGTGTGACGAAAGAACTTTGACAATATATGAACAACCATCCTGTTGTGGAACCAACCAACCAACCGGAAATTTATAAATTCTTAATTTTATAAATTTAATTTATAATAAATTGGAGTGAAAGCAACTGGTGCGTGTATTTCTTATTGGCAACATGACCCTCCCAAAGCATAACAATATATATATATATATATATATATATACATATATGTAAATATATATATATATATATATATATATATATATATATATATAATATCGAAAAGTTTAGGAGGAATTTAAGATATTTTTATTAGTCTTATGTGCGTTTTAACAAATCTATGTGAAAAATATTTCTGTATAAATGGCAAATAATGAAAATACTAAGATACAAGCATAAAACTAAAAACTTCTCTTAAGATATTCTCCACCGCTCTGACGATGGAAGGTGGAGAATATCTGTTGAAGTAAGCACCCAACACCAATCTCTGACATTCTTTCTAAACTTTTGGAATTATTCTTCAATTGTTGGTGTCATTGCATTCGCAGAAAATATCCTGGATTATTTACCCCCCCCCCCCTGGATTACACCTGGGAGGAATAGGTTAGTTCTATTTTCAAGATGAGGACATCCTTGACGGGAGCAGCAATTAAAGAGAGAGAGAGAGAGAGAGAGGGGTGAATAGGTAGAGAGAGAGGGGGAGGGAGAGAGAGGGGGAGGGAGAGAGAGGGGGAGGGAGAGAGAGGTAGGGAGAGAGAGAGGTGAATAGGTAGAGAGAGAGGGGGAGGGAGAGAGATGTAGGGAGAGGGAGAGGTGAATAGGTAGAGAGAGGGCGAGGGAGAGAGAGAGAGGGGGAGAGAGAGATACTGACACACAAACACAGTGACACACACACAAACACACAGTGACATACACACAGAGACGCCCCATCCACACACAACATACGGACCCCCCGATCACAATGCCCATCCTCCCGGAAATCCTGAACCTCAGTAGAAATATAGTGAAAATATTTGACACGGACGAAACGCGATATCATTTAGGTACAAGGCCAACAATTTGTGGGAGGGGGAAGTCGATTACATCGACCCCAGTGTTTTACTGGTACTTTACTTTATCGATAAGGATGAAAGGCAAAGCTAGCCTCGGCGCGATTTGAACGTAAAGAGCTGAAGTGTGCCAAAAAACATGTCGACCGACGCTCTACCTATTACTGCTAACTCACTGCCCTCATTTCCAAACATGATAATTGTATTTGTGGAACTTAGCCCCTAGTCAGCCCTAGTTTTGAGCAGATATATGATCAAAGATCTTACAGCCATCCCCACCCTATATTATATTTGGGACACATCAACCCTCCTTGTCTTTAGATTAGAAAACAATTGTATGTGATTTGAGGCAAATTTGACTACTATAATTAGCGTGTTCAGTAACTCCGTTGAGCTATCTATATGTTGGTTATACACACACATACTCATTCATACACACACATAACACACACATATATATATATATGTACATAGTATGTGTAATATAACAAAGTACCTGAAATTCTCAACTCAGCTCCCTAACTCCCAACACTACCACAAGAGACTTGTGGTTTAGGTTATAATATGTTAAGTATAATACGTTAACCATACGTTAAAAATAATTATTACATGGACAACATCAACGAATAACTAATGGATATAGACACAATATCACGAGAGACGAGAGATGGGGTGAGAGAGAGAGAGAGAGAGTGAGAGGGGGTGAGAGAGAGAAAGAGATGAGGTGAGAGAGAGTGATGGGGTTATAGAGAGAGGGGGAGAGATGGGGTGAGAGAGAGGTGAGAGATATATATATATATATAGAGAGAGAGGGGTGAGAGAGAGAGATAGAGAGAGAGAGGGAGGTTAGAGAAATAGAGAGATGGGGTGAGAGAGATAGAGAGAGAGAGGGAGTGAGAGATAAAGAAAGAAAGAGAGAGAGAGAGAGAGAGAGAGAGAGAGAGAGAGAGAGAGAGAGAGAGAGAGAGAGTGTGTGTGTGTGGAGATGGGTTCTCAGTTGATTTCAACGATGAACATTCAACTGATCAACCGAACGTCGAACCCGAGTTAACGTGTGTGGTTGAGTATTCCACGGACATATGTATCCCTAACGTAATTCATAAGCCGTGACAATATGTGACAAGACTTACAATACATCCTACCACCTTCCACACACTTTCTGTCGACAAAGTTTCACCTAGAAAACTTTGGTCAAACTAAAAGACACTTGCCCAAGATTCCACTCTGTGGGGTAGAACCAAGAACCTAGTGATTGGGAAGTACAATTCTTAGTCATTCAGCCATGCTTGTGCCGCCGCCATTGAAGACAGTGAAATCAATATAAATAATCAATATCTGATCGAATCCAACATCAATAAAAACTGGTGTATCATCGAACAAGGAGTGTGAAAGGAAATATGAGCTGAAGAAAGCGGTTTTTGTATTGAGAACTGACGTACATAACCCCTAAATATTCCTGTAGCTACATCAGCGTTCACTCGAAATCGAGTATGACTTAGTAGTATGGGCGTTGCTTTTATTAAAGGTTTTAGGTGGCTCTGTACTGTTGCAAGCACACATGGACACACTCTTGAACCTCCAGCGAGAACATACAAGATGAAACAAGTAGCTGCACCCGGCCACATCTGGGTCTTGTAATACCTAAACTAAAGACAGTCCAACTATAATCAACATCAGCAAACTGAAAGGTGAAGGAGTTGTACAGTTCTAACTGGTGAACTAGAAACAAACTCTATGGCAGTTAAAGAAGGCGTCTATCATCTCATTTGTAATTAGTAGACCCGGAATAATATGCAAGGATTTCTTTAAAGCTAAAGGTATGTTCCATAAAACAACAATACTAGCGACTGTATGTCTTGTTGACAGCGAAATTAAAGATTTTGTGCACAAACCATTTATAACTGGTACAACTGTAATGATCAGAACAGTCACTTCTGTAAAGATATTGGCAGACGACCTATGAGGATGGACATAGGGACGTTCTAGAAAATAGCAATACAGAGAGAGAGAGCGAGAGGGTGAGAGGGTGAGGGGATAAAGAGACAGGGAGAAAAGAAAGAGAGACAGAAGGGGAAGAGAAAGAGGGAAGAGAGAGGGGGCATAGTGAGGGGAGAAGAGAGAGGGAGAAGAGAGAGAGGCGAGAGAGGAGGAAGAGAGAGAGAGGGGAAGAAAGAGACAGGGAGAAGAGAGAGAGACAGGGGGAAGAGAGAGAGAGAGAGAGAGAGGGAGGGGAAACAGAGAGAGAGAGAGAGAGAGAGAGAGAGAGACAGGGGAAGAGAGAGAGAGAGGGAGATTAAACAGCTTTCATTATAAGTTTGATTGGCAGTATCGGTAGAGGGTCGGACGCCATGCTTTCCAGCATAGTTACGTCCCTTTACGATCTGAGTTCAAATCCCGCCGAGGTTGACTTTGCCTTTCATCCTTACGGGGTCGATAAAATAAAGTACCAGTAATGCACTGGGTAATTGCTGGCCTTGTGCCTAAAGTAGAAACAATTATAAGTTTGTTCAATCAAGTCTGATCGCTAAACAACGACAACAAAGGAACGTGAGTAATCATAATAGGATACAAGACTATGTATACAGGTATATAACCGATATTAAATGATATTCCGTCGGTTTCGACGATGATTAACGTATAAGTGCTGAGTTTGTTTCTCCAGACAAGCGACATGACCCTTTAACCCAATTTTCAAATAGAATCAGAATGACACAGAACATAAATCAGTGTGAAAAGGTCAGTTGTTTGAATCTGTTTTTAATTTACTCGCCCAAATAAGGCAAAAAGGCTACTTAATACAAAGGGTTACTGAAAAAGGGAAAAGACAAGAGAAAGATAACATAATCCCAAGCAAGGCCACTAAAATTAAAGGGTTTACTGAGTAGGGAAAAGGTCAAGAGAGACAGGACATAGTTCATGAAGAGAGAAAATGACGATTGTTGTTGCTTTTGTAGTTTTGCAATGTGCAGTGGTCGGGAAAGCAAGAAGACAGAAAAGAATTCCAGAGGCGAGATGTATTACGGAAGAAACTATCAGAATAGAATTTGCGATTACATTTAGGAACTTCAGTTGTAAAAGGAATGAGACTTAGCTGTAAATCCGGTGTTTATTTAAACCCATGGAGATGAGACATCAAAGGAAAAAGCTCATCACAATAACAGAATTACACATACAGGCCTTTCGACGTGTTTTCAAAGCAATTCCACCTACCCACTTTTACTCACGACTTGGGTCAACCTGAGGCTTTAGTAAAAACACTTGCACACGATACTACGCAGTAGGATCAAACCCGGAACCCCCATGATTCCGAAGCGGAATTCTGAACAATTCGGTCATGCTGCATAATATAATATAATATAATATAAAAAGAAAATCTACATCAATTATAAGAACAACTAGAAATAAACTAAAAGAAAAGGAAAAAGAAATCTTTAGAAACAAACATCTCTTTGAAAGTATTCAAAATGGCGAAATTAAATAATGAGAAAATTGAAAAACAAAACAAAAGAACTAAAATGTCAGCTAAATTCTGTCCATCGTGTAGACAAAGTGATTGGTTGACATGGAATATATGACACAGCTCGCCTGACTCTTTAATAGTTTCAAGTAATTTACTTCTTCTTCTTGTCCTCCTTCTTCATACTGTTTGATGTCCTGTCAAGATTTTTTTTCTGCATCCATTTTACATTTGTCAGCCGATCTAAGAACCAACAGCAATATAATTGTTTCTACTTTAGGCACAAGGCCAGTAATTACCCAGTACATTACTGGTACTTTATAATGTCTATGTCTAGTATCACCTATTTTACGACTATATCTGTGTGTTTGTGTATTTATACGTATGAATGTGTGAATGTATATGTGTGTTTTATATATGTGTGTATGTATGTATGTATGTATGTATGCGTGTATGTGTGTGTGTATGTGTATGTGTGTACGTATGTATATATATATATGTATGTATACATGCATGCATATATGTATATGTGTGTATATATGTACCTATGTACGTATATCTGTATATATATTCATGTGTATATATACGTATACCTATACAAATATATCATTTAAATATCTATCTATCTCTCTCTATACATATATGCATATATACATATATATAAGTACATATATATATATATATATATATGTATGTATATATATATACGCACATGTATATACACGTATATATATATATACTGTATATATATATATATACACGTACATATATTTATATATATGTACATATATATTTATAAACACACACACATATAAAGTGAGGAGAACCCTAGACGTGTTCTTGCTGGCAGGTGTGGGGTAGGGCTTCTCAGTACGAAGTCGGCAGATGGTCTGCCAGAACACTTTATTTGCTGATCTGAAGTCGGATTCTAGCTTAACCCCAAAGTCCTCCCATGTCTTAACTTTGGGCGTCTTTACTGTCTCCGTTGCGATCCTCCGAGTTCGCTTGTACTGCATGTGCCAGAAAGAGGACTTATTTCCAAGCTAAGCTTTGAAAGCCTCTTTCTTTGCTCAGAAGACGTCTTCGTCCTCTTGATTGAACCAAAGGGTCTTCCTGCCATTCGGCGCCACACCAACTCTCTTTCCCCCGCAACATTTAACAGCTGAAGCAGAAACTCGTGTACTGAACAATCTCCACTTTTTCTCAACCTCCTCAGTTTGCAGAATTTGGGTGCAATAATATCTGCAAACCTGGTCCTGACTTCCTTATCCACCAACGCTTCCCACTTTACCCTGTAGGTCGCCCTGGATACCCCAATTTTATGGGCTTCTTTGGCTTTAGGTAGTTTCAAGATGATCAGTTGACAGTTCAGCCCCTCTCTTAACACGAACATCCAGTACGGAATCAAAATGATCAAAGACAATAACAAAATCAATTATTGATCTCTGTCCCAGATTCTCCATGTATATTTATGGATGTCTCTGTGCTGGAAGAAGGTGTTCATAATAGAGAGTCCATTGCTAGAACTGAGGTCTAGTAAAGCCACTCCATTTGTATTTAGATCGGGGTCGTCATTCCTTCACTCCTTTCCTTGTCAGGTGGTCAGTACCAATATGTGTGTCTGTGTGGGTGGGGGTGTATTACTTTCTCTGTATATTTCTCTATGTATTCATCACTTTGCCTATCATATATATACATACATACATACATATACATACATACATATATATATATATAGTGAAAAATGGAACGGGAACAAAACATATATATATATATATATATATGTGTGTATATATATATAAACGATAAAGATGCCATAACTCCTTCTGGAGTGGTAGAGTCACCGTCATATGGTGTGTCTAGGGCAGTTTTAAACCTGGTGGAGCCCAGATAAAGACCCCCATAACTCCTTGTCGAGTGGTAGAGTCACCGTCATATGGTGTGTCTAGGGCAGTTTTAAACTTGGTGCAGCCCAACCCTCTCCAGGTCTGAACACAGACGATTTTTTCTATAGAGGAAGAATCGACCTTAGTTCTGGACTGGTACTTTTTTCAATCGACCTCGAAAGGACGAACGACAAATTTGACCCCGGTGGGATTTGAACTCAGAGTGCGCACTGGGGTGGGACGGACGCCGTCTTTACGTCACTGCCAATTCACTACCTTGTATATATATATATATATATATTATATATATATATATATATATATGTATGTATATATATTTATATATATATATATATATATATATATATATATATATATATATATATATGTATGTATATATATTTATATATATATATGTGTGAGTGTGTGTGTGTCTTATTGTCTATGTTGGAATTATATTATTAGTCATATTTTTATATATTCTCATGTCATCGGCAACATATTGTCATAATTCAATATACATACATGCACACACACACACACACACACACACACACACACACACACACACACACACACATACACACATATATATATATATATACATTTATACACACACCGAGATATACGTATGTAGAGAGAATAGTGAGAGAGAGTGAGTGAGAGAAGAAGAAAAAGAAGCCTGTAGAAGCCATTGTATGAGACAAGGAATGGCAGACGACAGGAAATGTTAGAGGATGGGGTGGGAGTGAAGTATCTATTGGTCACTGAAATAATCCACTTGACAGAACCATGTTTTTTATATTCCATCTCTTATTCTTCTCTCACTATCTTCCTTACAACGTCTCTATTTCAATCCAACTTCAACTATCTCGTTATCCTAGTCTCTCTCACTCTACCTTCCTCTCTCCCCTACTCTCTTACTGTCCCACTTTCTACCAGTCTCTCTCACTCTACCTTCCTCTCTCCCCTACTCTCTCACTGTCCCACTTTCTACCAGTCTCTCTCACTCTACCTTCCTCTCTCTCCCCTACTCTCTCACTGTCCCACTTTCTACCAGTCTCTCTCACTCTACCTTCCTCTCTCCCCTACTCTCTTACTGTCCCACTTTCTACCAGTCTCTCTCACTCTACCTTCCTCTCTCTCCTACTCTCTCACTGTCCCACTTTCTACCAGTCTCTCTCACTCTACCTTCCTCTCTCCCCTACTCTCTCACTGTCCCACTTTCTACCAGTCTCTCTCACTCTACCTTCCTCTCTCCCCTACTCTCTCACTGTCCCACTTTCTACCAGTCTCTCTCACTCCCTTCCTGTACCTTCCCCCCTCTCTCTCTCACTACATACCTCTACCTTCCCCCCTCTCTCTCTCACTACTTCCCTCTACCTTCCCCCTCTCTCATTACCTCCCTCTACCTTTCCCCTCTCTCTCACTACCTCCCTCTACCTTTTTCTCTCTCTCACTCCCTTTACCTTCTTCTCTCTCTCTGACTCCCTTTTCTCTCTCTGTTTGTACAGCCCAAGTAAAGACGGCTGTGTGTATGCGCATGTGTATGCGCATGTGTATACGCATGTGTATGCGCATGTGTATACGCATGTGTCTACAGCAGTAATAATAATTGTTTCTAATTTAGCTACAAGGATTAAAAGCAAAGCTAAACTCGGTGGGAATTTAACTGAGAACGTAAAGGGCCGTAACTCTGTGCTGCCAAGCATGTAGTTGGACGCTCTACCGATTCTGCCAATCCGTCAAATAATAATAATAATACTAATAATAATATTGGATTTAGGCACAGGGCCAAACACTTGGGGGGGGGGGGGGGGAGGAGACGACTAAATCGACCCCAGTGCGTGACTGGTACTTTATTTTATCGACCTCGTAAGGATGAAAGGCAAAGTTAACCTCGGCGTGATTTGAACTAAAACCGTAAAGGGCCGTAACTCTATTCTGCAAAGAATAGTGTCCGATGCTCCACCGATTCTGCCAATCCACCGCCCCTAATAATAATAATGATGATGATGTATCTACAAGAGAGATGTTCTGACAACTATAAACATGTATTTTAAACATACATTCGACTACACGGCTAGGAATAACACACACACACACACACAGACACACACAGATACACACATACACATAGACACACACAAACACACACACAGATAGACACACACACACACACACACAGATACACACACACACACACACACACACACACATATATATATAAATTAATAAAAACAATGAATAAAAACAAAGAACAAGTTCCTTATATTAAAAAATTCATCATTACGTATATACGTAGATAGGAAGTGGTATATTTGTGTGTATACGCACATACTGTTGCTTCACGAATAAGACACACACATACACACACAACTTACATACACACAAATATGTATTACACATCCACACACACACATACACACTGAGGCACTTGTATAAATCTGATAAATATATTGATCACGGTATAGAACACGGAGAACCGACCAATGAAAGCACACTTAAACTCTCAATGAATAAATAAATATTAACACACATTGAGCATGCGCATTAAACACTACTAAATTAATTACCAAAAATATAACCAAACCAAACGAAACAAGAAAAACAGCAGTCCAACAACAACAACATCAACAACAACATCATAAAATACAAACAAAACCCATTCTGCGCATGCTCTAATGCTGAACAATGTCAAAGTAAGTTTTCACCAACAATTTAGCGGCCATTTTAAAGTTCTGTACGTACCGTCGGGCGATGTAAACGCTCAAAAGTATAACAAGTATGACAAATAGGGTTAGGAATACACCCAACACTATAAGAAGTGTATCGGTGTTGCTGAGACTACTGCCAGTGGCGGGTTCGGCCACAACCAGGGCTGGGAAATTGACGGTCACATTAACCAACGTCCGACGGGGTGGATGGCCTCCATCGTCAACTATTATCATTAGCTGATAGGAACTCTTTTTTAACATGCTTGGCTCAGCTATTATCCGGATCTCTCCGTCTTCTGTCACTTTGAAATATCTGGAATGAAACAGAAATAACAAGCAATGATATAATATAACATAATATAACATAATGTAATGTAAATTTGATATAATATAATTGTTTCTACTTTAGGCACAAGGCCAGCAATTACCCAGAGTGCATTACTGGTACTTTATTTTATCGACCCCGTAAGGATGAAAGGCAAAGTCAACCTCGGCGGGATTTGAACTCAGACCGTAAAGGGACGTAACTATGCTGCAAAGCATAGGGTCCGACCTTCTACCGATACTGCCAATCCACAAATTTAAGATAATATATATATATATATATATATATATATATATATATATATATATATATATATATATATATATATATATATATATATTTTAAAATAACAGATAATATATATTTGATATATATTTATCCTTATCGAGCCCCCTTTGGATTTTAATCTTCACATTTATTATTATTACTATATATATATATATATATATATATTTATATATATATTTATTTATATATATATATATATAGAGAGAGAGATATGTTGATTTAAAACTGCACTATTCACAAGTGTTTTTTAACCTTCATATCATGTCTCCCTATTTTATCTGACGAAAACGCAAATGTTATTGCATGATGATATTTGTTTTTGAAAAGGCATAATAAAATACATGGAACTCTTTTAACCATCTTTTGATCTTTATATATATATATATATATATATATATATATATATATATATATATATATATATATATATTTATATAGTATTAAGGATACTATTTATGGTTATGTATATACTAAAACTTTTTATAGTTATATATATTTTAAACCCTAAACAGTGAAGGTCAGTAACTTATTACTACCTTATTACCAGTAAGATAAATAGCTCAATGTAATAACATCAGTTGTTCTACAGAGCAGTTATATAGAATTCACAGGAATCAAAGCTATGTTCAAGGCATTTATTAGCTTACAATTGTTTCATCCAAACCGATGCTTGGAGTCTTCGGAGCATTTTTCAATGTTTGTATAAATACATGACCTCCTTTCCAACGCATATATATATGTATATATTGATGTACAGTGGGGTAACATATATTATATTATTTCTGAATGGCAATTTAAATTCAAAAATTAAATTGCCATTCAGAAATAATATAATATATGTCACCCCACTGTACATCAATATATACATATGTATCTGTATGTCTCTTGCGTTGGAAAGGAGGTCATGTATGTATACAAACATTGAAAAATGCTCCGAAGACTTCAAGCCTCGGTTTGGATGAAACAATTGTAAGCTAATAAATGCTTTGAACATAGCTTTGATTCCTGTGAATTCTATATATATTTATATATATTTAAAGGTTAAACAAGGTTCAATGAATAAATCAATGAATAACGTTTTATAACTACACCCAAATATATATTTGATATTTTGATTAATTGACTATTTCTAAATAATTTAACGATTCGAAATGAATCATTCACCAAGCTATGCCCAAATATATATTTATATATATATTTTTATATCATCTAATTATACGCTGTTTATCCATGACAATACAAGTCTCCCTCCCTGTGTTTTATACTATAAAACTTATTTTTTTCTCCTCTTCTCTCTATCCTTAATCAATTTTCTTATGCTTTCGTGCATAAGATAATTCTATATTTCTAGTCATTCTCACTTTCCTCATCTGTTTCTCTCTGTCTTTCACTTCCTCTTTCTACAATAATGTGTTATCCATATATTACTTTATTTAAATTTCTAACAGTTTTGTAGGTTTATATTATATTAGTAGTTATTTATTATGTATCTTTATAAGCTTTCTCACACGCACCCTCTGTATTATATGTAATTTTTTCATGTCTCAATCTTAAGGTATATAAATATTGAGTTTTGTCCTAACTTATTCACTGCCAAGACTGAATTTTAACCATCAACATAGTCAAGGTATGTCAAGCATCATCTTATTTTATCTGATGAGGACGTACTGTTGAAAATAGCTCAGTACCTTTGAAATATGTATAATAAAATATACTTGATCACACGAATGTCTATATTTGTTAATATTTTGAATTAATATATATATATATATATATATATATATATATATATATATATATATATAAACCACAAAGGGTTAGCATCAACAAAAACATTATGATGACACAGGATGAAAACCTAGACTGTATATGTGTGTGTGAGTGTGTGTGTGTGTGTGTGTGTGTGTGTGTGTGTGTGTGTGTGTGTGTGTGTGTGTGTGTGTGTGTGTGTGTGTGTGTGTGTGTGTGTGTGTGTGTGTGTGTATGTGTGTGTATGTGTGTGTTGGTGCGTGGGATTTGCGTGTAAACAAATTTAACAATGTTAAAAAGAACGATAACAATGAAGTTAAAACAAAGGGGATTCCTCAATAGGGCGGAGATGTTCAAGGTTCACTAGTGGAAACCCTCATCCCATAGAACTAAGGGTGCCCTGATCACTAGAGTAAGTGGTCTGTCCCAGTTGTTCTCCAATCTACTGGCGCACACTCAGAGTGAACCCATTCAACAAACTGTTTGGAGCGCAGCCCTTTCCTCTATACTCTGATTTTTCTCTTCAATTGAAACCTGTAAAAGCTAATCAGGGCTTCGCTGAAGAGGAAAGAGTTCGTCTTCAACCTTTTCAAAGAATTCACATTACAACCTCTTTCGCAATGGCCACCAGACAGAGAAAAACAGTCTGCCCTTCCTGACTAAAGGAAGGTAGGGGTGGCGACGACTTCACAGTGGATTCAATTGATAGCTGGATTCGTCCTACATGCGACAGGTGTTCGACATTAACCAATAGGCCAGCACTACTCGGACTCTCAACGAGTGCATGTAGGACAGTTTCGTCGCCCTGCATCTTGGACAGACATGGCTGACGGCACTTCTATGCCTGTAGAGTTTATCCCAAACTGACAAAGTTCCACGATAGCATTGCCAGGCTGGGATTTCTGGAAATTATCCATGGGTGCTGGACTGAAAGTTCTCCCCAAAAGAATGGCTATATGATTTTTGTCGATGCGCAGAGTTTCCCCAAGAACGTCCTCGCTTTTTTCCGACACTAAACCTGTATAGAACGCCAGATGGAATTTCCACCGATGGTATTGCCTGATAGAGGGCTGTGAGCGCGTGAAGACATTCCAGTTCCCTAGCGCCCTCTCTCGGTCTTCACTTGAACCAGGATTGGAGCTCCATTAAGAAGCCGAGTTTGGGAAACAGGTGTCTAGTGAACGGCGACCACATCTGTTAACAGTTAAGAAATA
>OZ024749.1:2772799-2780299 GCA_964016885.1 Eledone cirrhosa
TTGTTTCTATATGTAATCTATATTGTTAAATGACTTACGACTCTAACCACTCATCCAGAGCAGCTGCTGATGTCATAACATAACGAACACTCCCTAGAACCCGCCCCCATCGACTGATACAACAAGAAATCTTTACTCCCCCTCCCTCAAACAAAAACAAAACTATTATAGGAGGTGCAGAAGCACGTGATTTCAAGGAATCATGGTAAAGAAAAACCAATTTGAGAAATATATCGAACAGTAAGAGAAAAAGATAAAGAAGAAAAATATAAAGAAGAAAAAGAGAAGAAAGATAACATGAGAAGATAAAGAATAAAAAAAAGAAAAGAAGAGACGGATAAGATGAGAAGATAAAAAAGATAAAAGAAGAAAAAGAAGGAAAAGTGAAACATAAAAAAATGAGAAAAAGAAATAAAATAAAGAAGACGTAGAAATATAAGAGTAGGAAAAGTTAAGGAGAAAAAGAAGAAAGAAGTAATGTATAGAGAGGAAGAAAAAGAAGAGTGATGCAACACTTACTGTTTAAAGAACAATAATTGGTATGTTAACTTTGTGTCGGAGTCGGGATCATAAACCTGCAATTACAGAGGAATGTTGGTGTGATCTTAGATTGGAAAGGTTAGTATAGAATAGGGAGATTAGCAGCTCTTCTCTGGGATTAACCTATCATTCTAGTAAGTGATATTCATCATGTATATATATATATATATATATATATATATATATATATATATATATATATGTGTGTGTGTGTGTGTGTGTGTGTGTGTGTGTGTGTGTGTACATATACAGTTATACATTTATATAATATGATATAATATAAAATATATATAATAAAATATATATAATATATTAAATCTAAGACAATATATGTAATATATCTAATATAATATATAATTGTTTCTACTATTGGCACAAGGCCAGCAATTACCCAGTACATTACTGGTACTTTATTTTATCGACCCCGTAAGGATGAAAGGCAAAGTTAACCTCGGTGGGATTTGAACTCAGAATGGCAAGGGCCGTGACTCTATGCGTCAAAGCATGGCGTCCGACCCTCTACCGATACTGCCAATTCACCATATAATATTGAACAATGAGTAATGAAAAAAATGATAAAAGATGTAATTGTCAATTAATCTATTGTTTTACAATCGTTTCAGAGGGAAAATATAGTTTATCAAATAGCAGACTAATCAATAGTAGTTACGTAACTTCAATATATATATATATATATATACATGTGTGTATATATATATATATATTATAAAACCAATAATTATATAAATATATGTAAATAAATATAATATAATATATTAAATTTCACCATATATATATATGTATATATGGTAGGTCCCCCTTCGGCCATGAATGACCATGGTTTTGCACTAAGAAAGTTCCCCTCTGAGGCAGAAGTCAAGGCAAGGTGTGTTTGTAGAAGACCAGCAGTCGCCAATACATGTCAATCGAAGGCAAAGGCAATTGTCAATACATGTTGGCCCAGTCACGCTGCAACTCATCTCTACAGCTAACTAGAGCAACGTGAAATAAATTGGTTTGTACACAGCGTACCGACTGGTCTGGGATTCTAACTCACAACCTTACGATTGAGAGCACAACGCTATAACCACAAAGCCACGCGCCTTCACCCCATTTATTTATATATACATATATATATATTCTCTCTCTTTTCTAAGGCGGGCAAAATTCCCGAGATCCATGGACGAGTTCTCTCCAGCGGTCTCTGTCCCTCATTATCGCTGCCATGTCCTGCGTCTCCAACAAACCAGTGTCTGTCCTTAGGGCATCAACATACGTTAACCTTGGTCTTCCTCTTCTAGTGTGTCCATGTAGGGGCTCCCAAAGGAGCACTGAGTGCAATGTCAACTCTGGATGTCGGTGAGCATGTCCAGCTGACCTCAGTCTCCTCTGTGACACACGAGAATGCTGAGGATGGCTCTGAACATTAATCAGTATACACTGAGGATAAAAAACTCAGAGCTGTACATATATATATATATATATATATATGAGTGTGTGTGTGTGCATGTATATATATATATATATATATATATATATATATATATATATATATATATATGTGTGTGTGTGTGTGTGTGCATGTATATATATATATATATATGTGTGTGTGTGCATGTATATATATATATATATGTGTGTGTGTGCATGTATATATATATATATATATATATATATGTGCTTGGCTGCACTTCTGATTGCATTCGTCGGCTTAGCTGCGGCTTGAGCTTCGAATATGCTGTACTTCCATTTGTGTATATATATATATATATATATGTCAAATCGGACCGAGGAAACAATGTTTCCGCTAGTCTTTTCAGTCGATCGACTGACTGTATATATGTGTGACTGTATATATATATATGTGTGTATGTATCAAAATAAATTAACGGAGTCATAAACTCGCGTTGGTCCGTGTAATTTATGAGCTCAAAGGAAAGAGAATCCTGGGCTCTTCAAATATAATATATAGAAAAGATAATACACGGAAGAGAGAGAGAGTGTGTTTATCAATGTACAGGGACTCTATGACTCCGTTAATTTATTTTGATATATTACTCCTAATAACAGTCTTCTCTCTCTGTTTATGTCGAGCTCCCTTATTTGAGTGGTTTTGGGCTGCTATTTCTAGCGGCTCATCCCACCCAGGCCTCTAGTTTACTGTCTCATGCACACATTTCCTTCTCTCTACCACGTGTTGAAAGGCAGTTATCTTAAGTTCTCTTAGAGTTGTCTGGAATGTATTCACTTGACACACGCTGATGAACTTGGCTGTTTCTTTCCATAAACTAATCTTTTGGCGAAACAAATCTCTTTGAGTTTCTACGTGTGTGATATATAGTTGTAAAGGTGGGTAAATTCTTTCAGATTTATATTTTTAATTATTATACGTCTACCTCACCTTTCGTAGTTTATAGATTCCATACACTGGTAGTTTCCCCTGTACATTGAAAAAACACACACTCTCGTGTGTTACTTCTCTCTCTCTCTCTCTCATATATATATATATATATATATATATATATATATATATATATATATATATATATATATATGTGATTATAATAAATGTTCGGTGAATCCATACGGACATATATATATGTGTGCATGTATGTATATATATATATATACATATGTATACATACTTATATATATATATTATATATATATGGTCAGTTTGGTGTGTAGTGGATGGTAGGGAAATTCAAATTTACAATCGGATATGGCTGAATGTAGAAATAGATTAATTGGTTTGGGGAGGAGTGGTAGACAATGGCATAATTCTGCGATGACGTCACTTACCCTCAATCGTCCAATTACGCTGCTTTTGTTTCGCATTGCTTCTATCTGTAGGTCTTTGTTTAGAACAAGTGGGTTGTTATCGTTAAGGTCTATAACGGTGATGTTGACCACAGCATAAACTTCCTGAAAAACAACAGAGAAACAAAATGGGATTATAATATATTAAGTGCAATAATTGCAGGAGTTGGTGCAGTAATGCACCAGCTTCAGTAATTAGAAGAAGGGAGGTAGGTATAAAAGCCTAACTCGTTGTCTTCAATTCGGTTTTCCTGCCAACCCTTACCTATGGTCATGAATCTTAGGTAATGACCCAAAGAATACGATCGCGAATACAAACGACCGAATTGGGATTACTCCGAAGTGTCTTTCGAGTAATGTAACTCGATAAAGTGCGTAGCTCGGAGATCAGAGAGTCACTCCAGGTAGAGCCGCTACTTCTCTGAATTGAGAGATCACAGCTCCGATACTATGGGCATGTGGTTAGAATGTCTGTGGAAAGAATGTGTAGCTCGGAGATCAGAGAGTCACTCCAGGTAGAGTCGCTACTTCTCTGAATTGAGAGATCACAGCTCCGATACTATGGACATGTGGTTAGAATGTCTCAGGAAAGAATCACTGGACAGATTTGTTGTGTTACCACTTCTACCTAACTTGTCCCATGGACTGAGTGCTCTACCATTACTGTTATTACCTTCCAGTGTTCTACCTCTCTCTCTCTCTACACTCACAGAAAAACAGCCACACACACTCACAGAAAAACAGCCACACACACTCACAGAAAAACAGCCACACACACTCACAGAAAAACAGCCACACACACTCACAGAAAAACAGCCATACACACTCACAGAAAAACAGCCATACACACTCACAGAAAAAAAGCCGCACACACTCACAGAAAAACAGCCATACACACTCACAGAAAAACAGCCACACACACTCACAGAAAAACAGCCATACACACTCACAGAAAAACAGCCATACACACTCACAGAAAAACAGCCATACACACTCACAGAAAAACAGCCACACACACTCACAGAAAAACAGCCACACACACTCACAGAAAAACAGCCACACACACTCACAGAAAAAATCCCTAAAGCGAACGCACAAAAAAAAAAGAAGAAAATATTGCTGTGATTCCTGTAATTGAAAGAACGGCGTTCTGTTACTGTCTAAAATAACGGCCCTCCCAGACTTTCCTCTAATTAGAATGATAGTACATACTGATTCTGGCTACAATTACTTACTAAATTGACTAACAAACGGTTATGTAGCTACAATTACTAATTTGACTAAGTCACTAACAGGCGCTGAACGTCCAAAACTTCAAGTTTCATAATTACACACCCCTCTAGAAATAGTTGTTATACACTCAAGAAATATGACATATATATATATATATATATATATATATATATATATCATCATTTTACGTCCGCCAGAGAGAGGGAGAGGGAGAGAGTGAGAGAGGGAGAGAGAGAGAGAGATATGAATATATATAAATGTGTGTGTGTGTGTGTGTGTGTGTGTGTGTGTGTGTGGTGTGGTGTGGTGTGGTGTGGTGTGGTGTGGTGTGGTGTGGTGTGGTGTGGTGTGTGTGTGTGAGAGTTTGGTGATGTCGGTATATATAAGAACTTAAGAGAGGGTGTGTGGTGTATATATATATATATATGTCTCTAGTTATATGCAGGCATTCTGTCGTATAAATCAGGAATGATTCAGTTTGAAACTGGTCAGACCATTGCTCAGCAGAGTACTCGATACTTGGGGTTGTAGAGTATGGTTATATTATAAAGAGTTGGGACCCCAACAGCTGAGCTCTGGCTGTTTCAACAGCGAGTTCAAGCCCGAGTCAGGAATTAGCTGTTGAAACGACAAGAGATAAGCCGTATGTGTGTATGAATGTGTATGTATGTGTGTATGAATGTGTGTGAATGTGTGTGGTTATGAATGTGTATGTATGTGTGTGTCCACGAACTGATTGTTTACCATATTTTGACATTCCACACCCCCAATTGTGTGGAGGGTGGTGGAGGGTTTGTGGTGTAGGGTTCGTGGTGGAGGGTTTGTGGTGGTGGGTTTGTGGTGGTGGGTTTGTGGTGGAGGGTTTGTGGTGGTGGGTTTGTGGTGGTGGGTTTGTGGTGGTGGGTTTGTGGTGGAGGGTTTGTGGTGGTGGGTTTGTGGTGGTGCGTTTGTGGTGGAGGGTTTGTGGTGGAGGGTTTGTGGTGGAGGGTTTGTGGTGTAGGGTTTGTGGTGGTGGGTTTGTGGTGGAGGGTTTGTGGTGGTGGGTTTGTGGTGGAGGGTTTGTGGTGGTGGGTTTGTGGTGGTGGGTTTGTGGTGGAGGGTTTGTGGTGGTGGTGGAGGGTTTGTAGTGGAGGGTTTGTGGTGGTGGGTTTGTGGTGGAGGGTTTGTGGTGGTGGGTTTGTGGTGTAGGGTTTGTGGTGGTGGGTTTGTGGTGGAGGGTTTGTGGTGGTGGGTTTGTGGTGGTGGGTTTGTGGTGGAGGGTTTGTGGTGGTGGTGGAGGGTTTGTAGTGGAGGGTTTGTGGTGGTGGGTTTGTGGTGGTGGTGTAGGGTTTGTGGTGTAGGGTTTGTGGTGGAGGGTTTGTGGTGGAGGGTTTGTGGTGGAGGGTTTGTGGTGGTGGGTTTGTGGTGGTGGGTTTGTGGTGGAGGGTTTGTGGTGGTGGGTTTGTGGTGGTGGGTTTGTGGTGGAGGGTTTGTGGTGGTGGGTTTGTGGTGGTGGGTTTGTGGTGGTGGGTTTGTGGTGGAGGGTTTGTGGTGGTGGGTTTGTGGTGGTGCGTTTGTGGTGGAGGGTTTGTGGTGGAGGGTTTGTGGTGGAGGGTTTGTGGTGTAGGGTTTGTGTGGAGGGTGGTGGAGGGTTTGTGGTGGAGGGTTTGTGGTGGTGGGTTTGTGGTGGAGGGTTTGTGGTGGTGGGTTTGTGGTGGTGGGTTTGTGGTGGAGGGTTTGTGGTGGTGGTGGAGGGTTTGTAGTGGAGGGTTTGTGGTGGTGGGTTTGTGGTGGAGGGTTTGTGGTGGTGGGTTTGTGGTGTAGGGTTTGTGTGGAGGGTGGTGGAGGGTTTGTGGTGGAGGGTTTGTGGTGGTGGGTTTGTGGTGGAGGGTTTGTGTTGGTGGGTTTGTGGTGGTGGGTTTGTGGTGGTGGGTTTGTGGTGGAGGGTTTGTGGTGGTGGTGGAGGGTTTGTAGTGGAGGGTTTGTGGTGGTGGGTTTGTGGTGGTGGTGTAGGGTTTGTGGTGTAGGGTTTGTGGTGGAGGGTTTGTGGTGGTGGGTTTGTGGTGGAGGGTTTGTGGTGGTGGGTTTGTGGTGGAGGGTTTGTGGTGGAGGGTTTGTGGTGGAGGGTTTGTGGTGGTGGGTATGTGGTGGTGGGTTTGTGGTGGAGGGTTTGTGGTGGAGGGTTTGTGGTGGTGGGTTTGTGGTGGTGGGTTTGTGGTGGAGGGTTTGTGGTGGAGGGTTTGTGGTGGTGGGTTTGTGGTGTAGGGTTTGTGGTGGAGGGTTTGTGGTGGTGGGTTTGTGGTGGAGGGTTTGTGGTGGTGGGTTTGTGGTGGAGGGTTTGTGGTGGAGGGTTTGTGGTGGAGGGTTTGTGGTGGTGGGTATGTGGTGGTGGGTTTGTGGTGGAGGGTTTGTGGTGGAGGGTTTGTGGTGGTGGGTTTGTGGTGGTGGGTTTGTGGTGGAGGGTTTGTGGTGGAGGGTTTGTGGTGGAGGGTTTGTGGTGGTGGGTTTGTGGTGGTGGGTTTGTGGTGGTGAGTTTGTGGTGGTGGGTTTGTGGTGGTGGGTTTGTGGTGGTGGGTTTGTGGTGGTGGGTTTGTGGTGGAGGGTTTGTGGTGGAGGGTTTGTGGTGGAGGGTTTGTGGTGGTGGGTTTGTGGTGGTGCGCTTGTGCTGGTGGTGCTGGGTTTGTGGTGGAGGGTTTGTGGTGGAGAGTTTGTGGTGGTGGGTTTGTGCTGGAGGAGGGTTTGTGGTGGTGGTGGAGGGTTTTTGGTGGAGGGTTTGTGGTGGTGGGTTTGTGGTGGAGGGTTTGTTGTGGTGGGTTTGTGGTGGTGCGCTTGTGCTGGTGGTGGAGGGTTTGTGGTGGAGGGTTTGTGGTGGAGAGTTTGTGGTGGTGGGTTTGTGGTGGTGGTGGTGGAGGGTTTTTGGTGGAGGGT
>OZ024749.1:2782799-2792799 GCA_964016885.1 Eledone cirrhosa
CCACGACAACAACAATAACAACAATAACAACAACAACCTCAATAACAATAACAACAAAACAACAACGATAACCGCACTTCAACTTTTCTCATTACAGGGTGGCACAAAGACCTCTCTGCATATGTTGTTGCGAAAGAAAAATGAAGACCATGTTCAGGCAATACACGTGAAAGTCGTTTAGATCAAGTGACGACTGTGCTTGAAGCTGTTTTAACCCTTTAACATTTACATTACTCTATATTTACTATTTTGTGCTAAAGGCTTTATCTCACATAATATCGATTCTATGAGATTTTGATATTATTTATGTTGAGAACAATACCTTAACATAAGTATGAGCAGCTAGTTACAGCCGGTTTGAATAGAAAGAGGTGAGAGAATTATGGCCGGATATGGTGGCTGGTTTAAATGCTAAAGGGTTAAGTGAAGAAAGGCCTTGCACTGGACCAAGCCCAGTCTCTGAACAATAGTGACAGTTATCCAGAAGAACACGCCATGATGATAATTATAATGATAGCGATGATGATGATTACTACAATACAAAAAAAGGTGATTGTGACGACGATGATGATGATGTTGGTGATAACCATGAAAATGATGATGATGACGGCAACGCTGGTCATGATGATGATGACAGCGGTGGTAATGAAGTTGACGAAGAGGGTATCGATGATGATGATGATGATGAAATGTACACTTTTTAAGATAATAATAATTGTTTCTACTTTAGGTACAAGGCCAGCAATTTTTTTTTTTGGGGGGGGAGTCGATTAGCTCGACCTTAGTGCATTACTGGTACTTTATTTTTTCGACCTCGTAAGGATGAAAGGCAAAGCTAACCTTGGCGGGATTTGAACTCAGAAGTGAAGGGCCGTAACTCTATGCTGCGAAGAATGTTGTCTGTTTATTTCTAAATTAGGGGTGGCGGTCAAATTAGTTGTAGTGATTAGTTTATCTCTTTGCCCTCTGAAACGGTCAGAAAACGAGGATATGTGATAAACATATCGTGTACATATACAAATAGGTGAGTGTTTTGGTAGTTTGGGGAGACAAATATAATTATTGGGGGGGGGGGCATCGCCTCAGTTCACCGCCCCTCTATAATTATTGGGGGGAGGGGCCATCGCCTCAGTTCACCGCCCCTCTATAATTATTGGGGGGGGGGGGGGCATCGCCTCAGTTCACCGCCCCTCTATAATTATTGGGGGGAGGGGCCATCGCCTCAGTTCCACCGCCCCTCTATAATTATTGGGGGGAGGGGCTATCGCCTCAGTTCCACCGCCCCTCTATAATTATTGGGGGGAGGGGCCATCGCCTCAGTTCCACCGCCCCTCTATAATTATTGGGGGGGGGGGGAGGGGCCATCGCCTCAGTTCCACCGCCCCTCTATAATTATTGGGGGGAGGGGCCATCGCCTCAGTTCCACCGCCCCTCTATAATTATTGGGGGGGGGGGGGGGTGAGGGGGGCATCGCCTAAGTTCAACCGCCCCTCTAATGACAAATTCAAAATGGCGACATCGGAAATATTTTTCAAAAAATAAAGTTAAAAGTTAAAAAACACGTGGAAACACATTGAAACGGCAGAGCATCAGGGTTCTAATGATTCAATATACCTACTCGGCATATCATTATGTATTGAGTACTTCCATAATTTTTGGTCTTTGAACCGCAGACTTTCCTATTGAGTACGATTTGGTAAAATACATTATCTCCTGAAGGATGGGGGAAACAACACAAAACAGCAATAATAACAACAACAACAACAACAACAGCAATAACAATAACAACAACAACGACAACATTAACAACAACAATAACAACAATAACAACAAGGAAAAGAAAGCAAAATATTGTGAATATGTTTAAGATATATTTGAGTGAAGAAAGCAGGATAAATTGGTGAGTCGAATAATAGACTAACCAAACAAACATTCTTGCAGAGACTTATATAGACATACAATATAGAAAACCAAGCATACACACATACACACGTACATACACAAACACACACGTACATACACATACACACACACATACATACACACGTACATACACGCTTACACACTCATACTCACATACATACACTCATACACACACATATATCCACTCATACACACACACACATACCCATTCATACACACATTCTGAGACAACTAACACATTAAATGGGAGAGTTACACACACACACACATTATATATATATATATATAGATAGGATAACACGTTATCGTTATAGGAAATCCAGTTAGAGGTTGTGAGTTCTCTGCGTCGTGGAGAGTTTTAACGTACGGCTTTGTTTGACTCAACAAGATGTTTCCATAGTTAGGCAGTGAGTTCGCGGTAATTCCTGTGTAGGTTATATTTGGAGTAATAATAGTAAAAGAATGAAGAGTAACATGGTCGGCTGTACAACAAGGGGCTTTATTTCAGGTATTAACAATTGTTTCATTGATCAGGTGAGTCTAGAGGTCGCTAATGGCTCGAAGTTGCGTCACTCGAACTCCAATACATTATCTACCTATGGTCAAATCCTCGGAATTGCAAGTGAAGAACCGAGGAGAAAATAGAATAAGTTACATGGAACCGATTAGACTTAAGTCTGGTGGTCAAATAACTGTGGAGCGAGGTTTTTCCGTTGCGACCTCAGCAAAGTGAGTGGAGAGAGAGAGAGAGGCGGAGAAACCGGAAGTGAGTGGCAGAAGGGCAAGGGAGATAACCCAAAAGGGTTTTACAACATGTGTGAAACACGGTTGAAAACGAGCAGATGGCTAGAGAGAGAGAGGGAGAAAACGCGAGAGAGACGATAAGCTGTACGCACCGCTTAAAAATCTCTTACTCCAGATGGAATAAGAATGAGGAGTGAAAACCGTAAACCGGATCACCCTGCACCAATCCTTAACACCCCAGCGGACAGGCGCTGAAAAAAACATCCGGAAACTAACCATGCATCCCAGACCCGGCATGAATCGTCCCCGGTGGGCAGGCGCAGAAAACAAACATCTGGAAACTAACTTTGCATCCCTGACCCTGCGCGAATCGACAATGGTAAAGCAGTAACCACAAAGTAATAACGGGTAAAAGGTTGCCTGGGGAACACTGCTCTAACACCGGCTAGAGTTATCTCCCTTGACCTACTGAAAAATCAATACATGGTGTGTACGAAGAATGAACTGAGATGTGAACTTATTTCTAAAAACCCATTCTGGGTCATGTAAACGCTTATTAGTTTTTTTATGCCTTTGAGAAGCCATTCAGGCGAAACGTACGTAGGTGTTGCTTTAAATAAACATGTTTAACGGTTTGTTCTCCTTTATATACTTCTCCACGTATATATATATATATATATATATATACATACACATGTATACACCACACACACGTATACACCACACACACACACACCACACCACACCACACACACACAGAGAGAGAGAGAGAGAGAGAGAGAGAGAGAGAGAGAGAGGCGAAGAGACATACATACCGAGCGCTAGAAGATCAAACGAGAAGAACAAGAAAACAACAAATTAACTGCCATACACAATAACGATGTAGTCAATACTGAAGTAATTTGATTCTTCTCACAACCTAATTTGGCACACAGCTCCCAGCTAAATTATAATGTGTGTGTGTGTGTGTGTGTGTGTGTGTGTGTGTGTGTGTGTGTGTGTGTGTGTGTGTGTGTGTGTGTGTAGCATCTATCATTGAGAAGACATTAGTGAAACCACACGAGGCACAGATCCAACACTTGACCTACACTGTGTATTGCATGTAGGGAAGCAGGTATAGATAGATATAGAGGTAGATGGATGTAGAGATAGATAAATAGATGGATAGATAGATAGATAGATAGATAGATGGATGGATGGATATATATATATATATTACCCACTCCACTACCCTAAGTATTGAGTACTTTGGTGCGTTATGGTCCATCTGGTTCCTTACCACAATTCCTTCGTTATATATATATATATATATATATATATATATATATATAAATGAAAAGTATAGAAAATATTGTAGCAAGAAGCCAACAGTATTCCATAATATATAAGTGACTATAGCGTCAAAATGAGAAAATACTTAACGTAAGATGTGGGAAAAATAATTCAAACTCAATTCAAAAAGAATCAGGATATAGATTCATCCAACAGAATTTAGTGAAATCCAGGGAAGAATAAATAGAGCCTTAACTCATGATAAAATAAAGTTTAAAATACTCATCCTTCAATTTGGAAAAGCTACAAATGCTCTGTATAGTCTTGAAAAGACTATTTCACGAAAACTTTCAGTAGGGATGGTCACGGTTAGAATTCGATCCTCAGCAGAGCTCAACACGATAGCCAAAATCTCACTGATTATAATATGCCAAAAAGGGAATTTAAAAGCAGGCTAGTTCAACATCATGCGTGATTATGAAAATAAAACGCACATGCGGAAACAGGGTTGGTGACGTCAGAATGAGATATATATAGTTGTATACGTACATACATATATGTATACAGACGTACAGTAGTATGTATATACATACATACACACATATATATATATATACGTATGGGTTTATTTATAATGCTCGGTTTGTTTGTAAACAAACAGCCCGAATTAAGGCGTACAGTGTTCGGCAACCATCGCTGACCTTTTCTTCAACACTGACAAAGGAACGATGAACTAGTTTCGAGCTTATTAGCTGTCATCAGCACTGTATACCTTTCTGTCAGTTGATTGAACGTTTGAAAGTATATACTTTCCTTATGAATATTAACGGCCGAGCAGCCTAATTTGCATATCTAGTGACAGGAAGGTATACAGTGCTGATGACAGCTAATAAGCTAAAAACTAGTTCATCGTTCCTTTGTCAGTGTTGAACAAAATGGCAACGATGGTTGCCGAACACTGTACGGCTAATAATTCAGGCTAGTTGTTTACAAACAAACCTAGCATTATAATAAATGTTCGGTAAACCCATACGTACATATATATATGTATGCATGTATGTATGTATATACATGCTACTGCACGTCTGTATACATATATGTATGTACGTATACATACTTATATTTAAGTATCAGCCGTACTAAGAGTGAGAAATGAAATTTTATTTTTTCCATTTATATATATATAAAAAATAAAATATATATATTTTATTTAAAATAAAAAATAAATATATATATATATATAAATATATATTTATATATATATATATATATATATATACATAAATATATATTTATATATATATACATTCGGGCTGTTTGTTTACAAACAAACCGAACATTATAATAAATGTTCGGTAAACCCATACGCACATGTGCATGTATGTATATATATATACATACTACTGTACGTCTGTCCACATATATGTATGTACGTATACATACTTATATTTAGGTATCAGCCGTACTAAGAGTGAGAAATGAAATTTCGTTTCATTCTTTTCCATATATATATATATATATATATATATATATATATATATATATATATATATATATTAGGTTGTTAAACAATATTCGATGATTATGTCAAAGAATGAGTTTTACAGTAGATTGGAAGCACTCTACGGTAAAATAATTTTCAGGAGTTATTAATATTAAAATATAAGTATTAATAAAATAGATGTTCTTTTGATCAATTACATTTTATTATACATATTTCGGATGTACAACAGTACGTCCTCATCAGACAAAATATAAGGAATCACTACCTTGATTAAATCTTAACCATTTAATATCTCAGGGTATGTCATGTATCATTATATTTTGTCTGATGAGGACGTACTGTTGTACATCGGAAATATGTATAATAAAATGTAATTGATCAAAAGAACATCTATTTTATTAATACTTATATTTTAATATATATATATATATATATATATATATATATATATAGATAGATATCTTTCTTTATTATATATATATAAAAAAAATATATATATATATATAGATATATAGATATGTTTCTTTATTAGCCACAGGGGCACAAAAGAAGGGGACAAATACAAAGGGGGAAGTTTACATACAATAAAAACGTGTAAAATACTATCACAAATTCAATTTAAAAATTAATCGATTAGATAGATAGATAGACAGATAAATAGATAGAAATAGAGTGATAGCTAGATATCCACATGCACATATATATTATAAGGATGTCCCTACTCCTAGTTACTATTCTCGCCTTTCATCACAGCCTCGTCAGCGAATGTAGCGACGATGCAAGCAAACTGCAAAGTATTCCTAGTAAATAGTACACACATTGGCTTGGAGCGAGAAAACTCCAAATGGATCATGTGGATAATTTAGAAGACAAATTTAATTTGGCATCATTTCTCTTTACATCAATACATTTACGTCAATTATGTCTAAATTGTTTTTGTTAAATTCGCATTTCCTGTGTTCTTGTGTCTCTGTTCTTCTACTTGATCGTAATTCAGCAATGCCACGTAACAATTATTCTGGCTGCTTTCTGAGATCAAATCCCGCCCAAGTCAACTTTGCCTTTCATCCTTTCGAGTTTGATAAAAAAAAGTACCAATCAAGTACTGGGGTAGATTCTTCCTCTATATCTCTTTCTCATTTTCCTCTCACTTTCTATCTTTCTATGTTTCTCTGGAAGAAATCTGTTGTACTCAGGGCTGGAGAGGGATAGGTCCCGCCAGGAGTTACAGGACCATGCATGTAATAAACACTACATATCATTGCAGTACATTTTGGTTAACTTCTAAACTATCAAATTTGGAGAACCCTCGTTAAATATTTTACCAGAAAGTCTCATAAAAATCAAGGAAAACAAATATGCCTTTCGGGTGCCTTAATGGTTAAAGAGTTGGATTCACAATTGCGAGGTTGTGGGTTCAATTCCCGGACCGAGCGATGCATTGCGACCTTGAGCAAGTCAATTTACTTCAAAGTGCTCTAATTCACTGATCTGTAGAAATGGGTTGTGACCTGACTGGTGCCAAGCTGTTCTTTGATGATATCGGTGGCGTGGAGACCTGACAGGCCTAGCCGATGATGGATGATAAAACCTGATTAAAGCAAAAGGAGGGGGCCTCATTCTGGAGGAACTTCATGACTGACGGGGCATAGGTCTACCTGATGTTGGATGAAGTAGAAAATAAAGAAAATATATACCTTTTCATGAGTTTGACGCCCCTGTCGATTATTGGCTTATTTTGTTTAACTCGTGGTCCCCAGCTTTGTTTTATAAAACGACCCCCAAATATTACCGAGAGACGTTAAAGAACGCTTTCCTAATTTAGGAGCAATGCCCACAATTTCTGGGGAGGGAGGCTGTCGATTATATTGACACCAGTATTTGACTGGTACTTTATTTTTCGACGTCGGAATGATGAAAGGCAAAGATAGTCGTAGAACGCATTTTGCCCGAAGGCTCTACCGATTCTTCCAATCCATCTCCCTAGTTAATATAACATATAGATTTTTAATTTAGGCACAAGGGCAGACATTTCTTTTTGGGGGGAGGGGCAAAGCTGATTAAACCAAGTCCATTATTAACTTTACCCCCCCTCGGAAGGATGAAAGACAAATGTAGACCACGGTGGGATTTGAACTCACAAGATAGAAAGTCGCAACTAAATACCGCAAAACATTTTCTTCGGCGCTCTACCGCCTTATTCAACATAGTATATCAATGATTTGACTTCATCGGCTTTTTGTCCTCATTATATGTCTTGTGAATGATGGCCTGGATAATACTGCTACCACCGCTACTACTACCACTACTAACACTAATATCACCACCACCACCACCTCTACTACTACTACTATTACTACTACCACCGCTACCACCACCACCACCGCTACTGCTATTACTACTACTACTACTACCACTACTACTCTAGGGCGGTGGATTGGCAGTAGCGGTAGAGGGTCGAACGCCATGCTTTGCCGCATAGAGTTCAAATCCCGCCGAGGTTAACTTTGCCTTTCATCCGTACGGGGTTGATAAAATAAAGTACCAGTAATGCACTGGTATCGATTTAATCGACTTTCCCCTCCACCATCAACTCTGCCACCACCACAACCACCCCTACTCCCACCACGACCACCATACCCCCACCACCGCACCACCACCACTCCCACCACCACCACCACCATCACTACTCCCACCACCACCACCACAACCACCCCTATTCCCACCACCACACCACCACCACCACCACCATCATCATTACTCCCCTCTTCTTGTTCGATCAAATCATTGATTTAAAGTGATTTCTTTAAACATCTTTTGATCTCTCAGATGTCAAATGGTATTAATAAAGACTGCTGCTATTGTTGTGGCGGTTGTTGTTATTGTTGTTGTTGTTGTTATTGTGGATGATGTTATTATTGTGTTGTTGTTATTGTCGTTGTTATTGTCGTTGTTGTTATCTAGGTTAACTTTGTTTTTCAGTCTTATTTTCGTCCTTTCACTTATTTTATCTTTTAATGTTGTTGTTGTAGTTGTTATTGTTTTTGTTGTAGTTGTTGTTGATGTTTTTGTTGTAGTTATTTTTGTTGATGTTGTTGCTGTTTTTGTTTGTTTTGTTGTAGCTGTTCCTGCTGTTGTTGAAGTTGTTGACCGGAACCGGAAGTAACATCCAACAATATAAACCGTGATATCTGCTGTTGCTATACAATTGTCTCTCACTATAATAAGGTCATCACTTCCAACAGAAAGTGGTGTGTGTGTGTATGGAACAATGTGTTTATCAGTCTCTCTCTCTCTGTGTTTGTGTGTGAGAATGTGTGACTATTTCTGTGTATTTGGGTGTGTGTATGTTTGTGTGTGTGTATGCGGGTGTGTGTGTGTGCAAGTTTATGTGTGCATATGTGTGTATGTGTATATATGTATGTATTTGTGAATGTGTGCGTGTGTATGTATATATCTATGTATATGTGAATGTGTGTGTATATGTATATGTGAATGTGTATGTATGTGTTTGTGTGTGTGTGTGTATGTATATATCTATATGTGAATGTGTGTGTGTGTGTGTCTATGTGTATATATGAATGTGTATGTATGTGTTTGTCTGAGTATGTATATATCTACGTATATGTGAATGTGTGTGTGTATGTGTATATGTGAATGTGTATGTATGTGTGTGTATATATCTATGTATATGTGAAGTGTGTGTATATGAGAGTGTATGTATATATGTATGTATATGTGAATGTGTGTGTGAGTTGAAAATTGGATGTAATCTGATTCGATAATCTCCCCTTTCATCATGACGATTGTGAATAGATGTAAACATATTTAGAATACTTTTGTAAACGGAACATGAATGTATGTATTATGTATGTATGTGTATGTGTGTGTGTATGTATGTGTGTGTGTGTATATGTGTGTGTGTATATATATGTATGTATGTGTGTATGTGTGTATGTGTGTGTGTGTGTGTGTGTGTGTGTGTGTGCGCGTGCGTGCGTATGTATGTGTGTGGTGTGTGTGTGTGTGTGTGTTTATGTCGGGTCACTCTTGAGTGCTACTGGTAACATGTAACCCAGTACAACCTGTCACATGGTCGGGTCGTCGGCGACTAAACCGGCAACTCCACCAAGTTAACTTGGTGAGGAGGGTGATTTTGGACACCCTGCAGGACAAAAAACAAAACCTGACAAAGGGCGGAAGAACTCATAAGAGTCAACGGCCATCCAAAATATGTATATACACATGTATATACATATGTACCGCGCGGTTAAACCACAGGGAGTGAAGGACCCTAGCCTTTGTCAGGGCATTCTTTTAGGAGAAGGCAACTCAGGAAACTGGGATAACTCCGATATAAAACCTGCGGATCAGTAGATACCGATGATGTTGATCTTTTCTTCTTTTCGGGTTATAGCTACTGTCGCTCAGAGAGTGGGATTGGCTCAGTGCACAGTCTTTCCTCACTTTAAAAAATATCTTCATGCACAGGCATTGCACGATAGAATTAATTAATAATTATTAATTGTTTCTACTTTTGGCACAAGGCCAGCAAAT
>OZ024749.1:2795299-2815299 GCA_964016885.1 Eledone cirrhosa
AACTTCTTAAAGAAAAGGCTCGAGAAAACCGTTTGACAAAAGCAAAGAAACTCCTGAACAAAGTGACACGTCGTGTTGAACCAGGGACAATCTGGTTATTCTCGGATGAATATAACTTTGTCTTATAAGTCTGGCACTAGCTGTTGAAACAGCAAGAGCTCAGCCGTCGGCCACGACTAACTGTAATATATATATATATGTATATATATATATATATATATATATATATATATATAGAGAGAGAGAGAGAGAGAGAGAGAGAGGGGGAGGTACATACATATATAACGTTATGTTCTTGTCCCAAGAGAAGTACACTGGTCAGACGTACGATAACTTTATAGCCAACACAGAAGAAAGCTTTGAAATTTTACGTAGCAATGGTAATATATATATATATATATATATATATATATATATATATACACATTATATATATATATATATAATTTATATACAAATATATATCATCCCATCCAGGCCACTAGTTTACTGTCTCATGCATACATTTACTTCTCTCTACCACGTGTTACAAGACAGTTATCTTAAGTTCTCTTAGAGTTCTCTGGAATGTATTCACTTAACACACGCTGATGAACCTGGCTGTTTCTTTCCATAAACTAATCTTTTGGCGAAACAAATCTCTTTGTGTTTCTACGTGTGTGATATATAGTTATAAAGGTGGGTAAATTCTTTCAGATTTATATTTTTAATTATTATACGTCTACGTCACCTTTCGTAGTTTATAGATTCCATATACTGGTGGTTTTCCCTGTACATTGATAAACACACACTCTCTCGTGTGTTATCCCCCCCCTCTCTCTCTCTCTCTCTCTCTCTCTCTCTCTCTCTCTCTCTATATATATATATATATTTGGGGGTGTATGAATTTACATTGCTGTTTGTTTATATAGCCTAGTGATTCCCAAGGTGGGTTCCACAAAGTTGTGTCTGGATTTCCATGAAAAAAGGGAGAGGAGTATATTTACATTGCGACCATATAACAGTGTTAGAAACCTTTGGGGTTCCCCCAAAGGTTTCTAAAGCAAAAATGGTTCCGCGTTTGAAAAAGCTTGGAAAAGCCCATGACTCTGCTGTTCGACAAATTGAGATGAATAAAATAAGTAGCTAGCTCGATTTTCCCGACTTCCGAGAGAGGGAAACGCAAAGTTGTCCCTGACAACTTTTGCACTCAGAATGCTCAAAGATGGAACAGAAGCCACAATACAATGAAGGTATTTGGTGGTACATCAGAAAATGTTACCAATCCACCACTTCTGCTCCATTGTGTATACTTTATTTTGTCAATCTCGAAAGGGTTAAAGGCAAAGTTGACCTCGGTAGGATTTGAACTTATTGTAGAGGGCAGGGAGTCGGAAGAAAGACCGTGTCATTTAATGGGACGCTCTAACGACTCCGGTGATTCGCCGCCTAGATCAAATATCTCTAAGTCAGCTAAGTTACCAGCACGTCATCTCTCATCTCTCTATTGAATTACAGTTAAAAGAGAGAAGGTTATTTGGACAGTTTTAGTAAATGTCATTTATCTGAAAAGACTTGACACACCTGTCTAATCAAATGACTACACAGACATCTACACACACAAACACACACACAAAGACAGACAAACACACACACACACATACATACATACATACATACATACACACAAAGAGAGACAAACACACCCACATACATACATACACACAAAGAGAGACAAACACACACACACATACATACATACACACAGAGACAAACACACCCAAAGAGAGACAAACGCACACACATACGCACACACACACACACACACACACACGTATATATATATATATATATATATATATATATATACATATGGAGATATTAACATTAGCACCCGCCATACGCACTCAAACACAAAAGCACACGCATATATGTATATGCATACCTTTCTATCTATCTGGCGCTCACAGCCCTCTACCCAGCGGAAACAGTAATCAGCGGAGACTCCACTTCAACATTCTATAGGGGATTAGTGGAGGATAAGTGCGACGACGTTCTCAGGGAAACTGTAGGCATCGAGGAGGACAAGCTGACCAGTCTGTTCGGGAAGACTTTCCGTCCAGGGCCTATGGATAACTTCCAGAAGTCTCTGGCTTGGCAGTGCTACCGAGGAGCTCTACCAGTTCGAGACAAAATCTACAGGCACGGACGCCCTGGCAGAGATCTTGCCAAAAGGACCTGTTCAAGATGCGCGCAGGACATCGAAACCGTTCTGCACGCAATTGTTCAGTGCCCAGGGGTGACCGACCTGTGGAATTATGTCGAACAGCTACTGTCACGTGTGGAACGCATCCAGTTGTCAGCCGAGTCCATTGTGAGGATCACCCCGCCGCCTTCATTTAAGAATGAAGGAGAGGTGGTTTTCCTCTGTCTGGTGGCTATGGTGAAAGAGGTAATATGGCGGACGAGGTTAAAAGGACTGAGGGCAAGCACCTTTCTCTCCGGACAACAACTTATCCCCTTCTTTAAGTATCACTTCAGAAGGAAGGTGAGAGTGGAGAGAGGGGTGCTACACCCCAGTAAATTCGCTGAAAGGTGGGTGAATATGGCGAAAATGGCCCGAGTGAATGGGCCTTCTCTGTAGATAAAGCTGTAGGTTAAGTAAGACAAACAGAGGGAAGACGGCAAGACCTACAAAACGTGTTCCTGGTGTTGAGGGTTGTTCTATCCACGGGGTGCAAAACAACGCCGCAGTAACGTTGCCCCCTATTGGGGATTTCGATTGTTTTATTTTGTATATATTTTATTATTATTATCGTTAAAGATTTTATGTAAAACCCCCGCCGTCTTATAATGTCCCATTTTTATACGCCCTTGTGGTAAATAAATAAAGAAAGATATCTATCTATCTATCTGTCTATCTATCTATCTATCTGTTGTTGTCCGGAGAGAAAGGCATCTGTCCTCAGTCCTCTCAATCTCGTCCACCATATAACCTCATTCACCATAGCCACTATACAGAGGAAAACCGCCTCTCGTTTTTAAAAGAAGTTGGTGGTTTGATCCTTACAATGGACTCGGCAGTCAACTCATTCCCTTCTTTAGGTGCCACTTTAGAAGGAGAATCAGAGTGGAGAGAGAAGCTCTGCACCCCAGTAAATTTACTGAAAGGTGGGTGAATGTAGCAAAAATGGCCCGAGTGATTGGGCCTTCTCTGTATATAAACCTGTAGGTTGAAGAAGAGAGCAAAAGGAAGAAAGGAGCACTTGCACAGCACGCTCCTGGATTTTAGGGTTGTTCTATCTACGGGGTATTAAACAACCTATTTGTAACGCCTCCACCCTATTGGGATTTCGATTGTTAAATTTGTTTGTTGAAAATATATTTTTTACAGGATTGTATGTAAAATCCCCGGCATAGGTCCTGTATTGTCCCCTTTTCTTGTGCGCCCTTGTGGCAAATAAAGAAATATATCTATCTATCTATCTATCTCTAATATATTATCATATGTAGGAGCATATATTTGTATATGTTATGTGTTTGTCTACACATATGCACACACACACACCAACATCCACACCCACACACCCACCCTCCAATATCCCCCCCCCCCACATATATAATCCTCAACATCTAGATTATTATTAGAGCAAGGTGTTGATAGCAGACATCTTCCCTACATTGATCCCCGAACATTTGATACCATTGACCCCAACAAGGAGCCCGTCTTCACCCCGGTGTGAATGAAGGATTTCTTGAAAAGGAGGGTTGACAGATTCCATCACAGGGACGATGACAGTGAAAGATCCCTTTAAAGGATTTAATGATTCTATGAATTGTGTGTGTGTGTGCGTGTGCGTGTGCGCATGCCGCGAAGGGACTGCTGAGGGCTCAATGTTTCGGTGGTTTAAATAGTTTAGAGATCCTGGATTTCACACAACGTCTGTTAAATCTCGCCATGTTTCTCTACATAAATGTGTCTAACATCTTTTTTAATCTTCGTATTAAAGAGTACACACACAAATACAGAGTTTCGGGATATTAATCTTTTCCCCCCTTTATATATATATATATATATATATACTATATAATTATATATATATATATATATATACATACTATATAATTATATATATATATATATATATACATACTATATAATTATATATATATATATATATATACATACTATATAATTATATATATATATATATATATACATACTATATAATTATATATATATATACTATATAATTATATATATATATATACTATATAATTATATATATATATATATACATACTATATAATTATATATATATATATATATATACTATATAATTATATATATATATATATATATACTATATAATTATATATATATATATATATATACTATATAATTATATATATATATATATATATATATATATATATATATATCAATGATATTAATAAATGGAAATTATATTTATAAAACCATATTTATTCAATTATATATATTTCAAGGGTACCAAACTTTGGTACGCTCTCATCAGATAAAATACAAAATTTGTTTTATAAATAATGACATACCCAGGAATCAGACCTTAACGGTTCATTGGATACACATATATATATATATTGAATCGATCGACAAGATCCCAGACCTCATTTACCAGGGTGGATCTGGTCAGATCGAGGACCATTAGTCTTTTCATTGCTGATACTATTTATCGGTTGTGACCTTTGGCAGAAAGAGCAACGTGAAATAGAGTGTCTTGTTCAAGGGCATCACCCGATCCAGGAATCGAGCTCGCAACCTCACAATTGCGAATCCAATTCTCTTACCAGTAAGATACGAGCCATTAGCTTCTATTATATTTTTGTTTTCTCGTGTTCTAAATAATTGTTTCTACTTTTGGCACAAGGCCAGAAATTACCCAGTGTATTACTGGTACTTTATTTTATCGACCTCGTAAGGATGAAAGGCAAAGCTAACCTCGGCGGGAGTTGAACTCATAACGTAAAGGGCCATAATTCTAACCCACAAAGCATGTTGTCCGACGCTCTACCGATTCTAAAACCAAACCACTGCCCTCATCCATCAACAGAGAAACATTGAAATATTGTTTTTTATTGTTTTTTAATCTCTCTCTCTCTCTCATCACCATCATAACCTCTAACTCCCACTCTCTCTCTCTCTCTCTTCATAATCCAGATTACATTCCTTTTACAACTTGTTTTCCGATTTATGCCCCACCCCACCACTTTCAACCCTTTGTTAAGAAAAGCTTATCAAGAATTTTAATATTATAAAAAAAGGCTATGGGTTTGTATTTGACGTTTTTATAATCTTTGTCTCACTAAGTGGGTCTGGAGATACGACGATGTCAGTAGTAGTAGTAGTAGTAGTAGTAGTAGTAGTAATAGTAGTAATAGTAGTAATAGTAGTAGTAGTAGTAGCTGACATTATCTAAGTTCAAATCCCGCCGTGGGTAGCTTTACCGTTCACCCTAACCAGTCACGTGCCAAATGTAGAAAACATTATTATTGTAAGTAGTAGTGTTAATAGTAGTAGTAGTGTTAGTAGTAGTAGTAGTGTTAGTAGTAGTAGTAGTAGTAGTAGTAGCAAAAATTAAAACCACATGAAAATAACACCAGAAACAACAAAACAGAAGAGAATTAATGCCGTTATCTATCTCACACATACACACATACACATAAAGCACTCTCACACATATACAAACACCTACACACATATACACATACACACACATACACATAAAGCACTCTCACACATATACAAACACCTACACACATATACACATACACACACATACACATAAAGCACTCTCACACATATACAAACACCTACACACATATACACATACACATATAAACACTCACACACATACACACACATACATATAAACACTCACACCCACGCTCAGCTCATGAATACGGAAGTACATCTGGTGTTGCACCAGAAACTCACACGAAACTACTGAGGAAATAATAATAAACATAATAGTTTAATAACAACAATAATAATAATTATGATGTAAAAATAATGATAATAATACACAAGAATTGATGTTGATTCAGGATTAAGTCTTAATTAAAGATAAAAAAACAAAAGGTAAAAAACAGCAAACGCTAAAAAACGTAAGTGGCGACGAAAGACGGTTTGTTAAGAACTAAAGAAAACAGATTCAATTGAAATTATTAATCTGTCTGCATGGGGAGATAATCGGATATTCTAAGTAGATAGAAACATTGCAAGTTTATTTCGGTAAGAGAGATAGATAGCTATAGATATAGAGAGGGAGTGGTGGAGGTATAAGAGAGGAAAGGGAGGTAAACATGGGTGGGATTAGACTTAGGTTTTGTCAGTTGTTTTATTATTGAATTAGATGCATATGGCCACCTTTTGCTATATTTTGTTATTTTCATAGCATCCATTTTTTTTTCATGAGCACTTTGAGATACTTAAACGTATGTCAGCATGGCTAAGGGGGATAAATCATTAGAATAGAATCCGGATCTCCCCACACATTTCTTTGTTAATGTTTGCTTAATTCCATTTGAAATAAACAAATAAATAAATATACAAAACAAAATGCACGAAAAATCAAACGAACCAAATGGCGAAATTCTGTTGCATTACTTGCGGTTAATACTTCTGAGAAAAGCTCAACAACATCCGCCATATGGCTGGCTCTTGTTTAAACACTGTTTTTTTTCTCAGTGTTAAGCAGATTATCATACTTCCCACCACCTCCCGTCCTTCCCCCATTACCCCACCTGCTTGGGACGCTGTACAAGAGCAACAACGCAGCAATGCAACGATGCAACATTGAAACTATGCAAATCTATCACACATCATTTAAACAGTAGAGCGCCTGATGATCACTAAGTTCGAGTGAAACTATCAGAGTTTTCTTTACTTTGAGTTAAAATATTCTCTGCAGATTAAACCACTTAATGTATATTGAATACCCATTTAAACTTGGTCGTTCTCGTTCTAGAATTTAAAAAAATCCATATATATATATATCTACATTATAAATAACAATCAAATAGTGTTAAAAACATTTAATCACTTACGATCGTTTCATCCTAGCACAAGGCCAGATCCATCGGAGTATATAATAAAGGTTAAAACACAAATATAATAGCAGAACATTAGGAAGATACATGATATGGGAAGTAAGCATAAGTATCAACATTTATATGCTTATAGTATATGTTTATTGACTGATTATGATATATGTCTTGCACTATACTTAACCTTTCTGTAGCAGCATGGTTTTTTTAAATTTTAATGCTTTTAGCTGCTCCTAATTTGTATTGCATTTATATGCTCATATTTTCCATAGGCTTCTCCCGCCTTTGCTATCTTTTCTTGTATAAATGTTGACACTTATGCTTACTTTCCATATTATGTATCATCCTAATGTTCTTATGACAAACTTCTGATTTTATATTTGTGTTTTAACCTTTGTTATATACTCCGATGAATCCGTCCTTGTGTTAGGATGAAACGATCGTAAGTGATTGTTTTAAACACTCTTTGTTATTTATAAAGTATTTCGGCTCTGTATTATACTTGTTATTTTACATTGAGCTATTCTCATAATTGTAATTGGATAATATTTAATATTACCCACATTATATATACAAATATCTATTATTAGGACACTGGGATTGATGAGTTAATATCTGTATAGAACAACTACAACGGTACGCGATGGGGCCCAGCCACAGCCCCGGCGGACAGAATGGAGAAGGCGTTTCCCCGGGGGACGGCAAAGTTAGTTATATCATAAGGAATATATTGATGTACATATCTCACACCTCTAACACCATATGAATAAACCTTATAATATAACTATACACACACACACACACACTCCCCCTCTCTCTCTCACATACACACACACACACACTCCCCCTCTCTCTCTCACATACACACACACACACACACACTCCCCCTCTCTCTCACATACACACACTCCCCCTCTCTCTCTCACATACACACACACACACACTCCCGCTCTCTCTCTCACATACACACATACATATGGTTATGTTACCAATGCAGAGCATTCTAGACTCCAAAGTCTTTTGCCTCTGTCTTTGGACGAACCCCATGTGTATGTTTAAGTCCTCACGCCGGTACTTAGAAATTAGTTCTCATCCCTTGTGAGTACACACACACACACACACACACAGAGAACCACGGGCACATATACAGAGAGAGAGAGAGAGAGAGAGAGAGAGAGAGAGAGAGAGAGAGAGAGAGAGAGAGAGAGAGAGAGAGAGAGAGAGAGAGAGAGAGTTACCAGTTTAGACCATTGTTCAGCTAGTTATCCACTCACCGTCGCAACGGTAAAAGCTTAGCCGTCGGGCCCTAACTCTTTACAATATATATATATATATATATTCTAGGGCGGGTAAAATTCCCGAGATCCATGGACGAGTTCTCTCCAGTGGTCTCTGTCCCTCATTATCGCTGCCATGTCCTGCGTCTCCAACAGACCAGTGTCTGTCCTTAGGGCATCAACATACGTTATCTTTGGTGGTATATATATATATATATATTATATATATATATAATATATATATAAATATATAAATATAGGTGTGTATGTGTGTGTGTGTGTGTGTGTGTGTGTGTGTGTGTGTGTGTGTGTGTGTGTGTGTGTGTGTGTGTGTGTGTGTGTGTGTGTGTGTGTGTGTGTGTGTGTGTGTGTGTGTGTGTGTGTAACATGTAAACAGAAATAAAGAAACGAACGGTACAGTATATGGAAGGATATATTAACGCTTGAAATAGCTGGAAGACCATCCTAACTTTTCGGACGCTAGTCTTTCATCGGAAGAAAGAATGAGGAATTAGAGAGATTGAGGGGACAGACAGGGCGAAATAGGAAAAAAAAATGTCTTTATATAAAACATTCCTGTTGCCAACTCTTGGAAAACTGGCGTTTTGTGTAAGATTTTTTACACCTTTTTAGAAAAGTGGAATATGGAGCGCGTCTCTCTCTATATATAAACGGCGGGCTTCTGATAAGCTAGAGGAAAGCCAGAGAGTCCATAGGGTCGTGGAGATTGAAGCCGGTGATGGTGGTGTGGTGGGGTGGTGGTGATGAACGTATGTAGCGTTAGAACTGTTATCTTCTTTCAAGAGATACATTGTTTAAGACCCCCCACCTCCACCAGCTTAAAGTACAACAGCAGCAGCTCCATCTATACCAACACAACACCACCTCCACATCACACATACAAATATATATATATCCAAAACCTACATACATATATATATATATATATACGTATATATATAAAAAGGATCGATCGACTTTCGTCAAGGACATAACGCATCGCTCGGTCCAGGAATCCAACTCATAACCTCAAGATTGTATATATATATATATATATACACACATATATATATATATATACACACATATATATATATATATACACACATATATATATATATATATATATATATATATATATAAATAGGAACGAGTAGGACCCCGACGGCTGATCTCAAGCCGTATCGAGTCCAGAATTAACCGTCGAAACGGCTTGAGCTCAGCCGTCGGGGTCCTATTCGTCCCTATTACCCACTCTATTACCCTAAGTATTGAGTACTTTGGTGCGTTATGGTCAATCTGGTTTCTTACCACATTTCCTTCGTTATATATATATATATAGAGAGAGAGCGAGAGCGATATATATATATATATATATATATATATATATATATATAAATATATATATATATATATATATATATATATATATATGCAGAGGTTATATTTAAATTGTTGGGATTCAACAAGCTTAAACATTTTTATAACTGATATAAAGCACTCAACAGATTAGTGGAGTAAATACACAATATATTAATAAATGGAAACTATATTTATAATACCATATTTATTTTATTATATATATTTCAAGGGCAACCAAGGCAAATTATGGTGCGCTTTCATCAGATACAATACAGATTGGTTTTATAAATATATATTGACATACCCGGAAAAAAGAGAACCTTAACGGTTGGAGCTTCCTGGATAGTGGAGATATTATTTTATTGAGGGTAATACAAAGTTATGAGTGAGTATGCAAATGAGTGTCCGAAAAGTTGAAAAGATAACGGTTTATTTAAATTAAACTGTTGGAAGAAGAGGATATGTATAATATATAATTGTTTCTACATTTGGCACAAGGCCAGCAATTACCCAGTACATTATTGGTACTTTATTTTATCGACCTCGTAAGGATGAAAGGCAAAGTTAACATGAAAGTTAACATGAAAGCATGTCCGACCCTCTACCGATACTGCCAATTCACATATGTAATATAATATAAATACTTCTGTTTTAATTTTAATTTTTAATTTTAATATTAATATTAAATTAAATTTTTAATATTCAAGTAAATTTTAATCTTTAATTTCGATTTTTAATTTTAAATAATATTTTTAAATATTTAATTTTCAACTTATCATTATAAATATTATAATCACAACGTAATGAACCCTACATTCTGAATATTATTCTTCCACGTTAATCTTATTTCTTCTTTCACTTAGGTATATTTATGTTCTCTATATTCCTCCATTAAAATTTATTTCTTCGTTTACTTTGATTATCTTCACTATCACTATGTATAATCGTTCTTTCTTCTTCTTCTCTTTCTCCTTCCTTTTCTTCTCTCTCCCTTACATATCCTCTTCTTCCAACAGTTTAATTTAAATAAATCGTTATCTTTTCAACTTTTCGGACACTCATTTGCATACTCACTCATAACTTTGTATTACCCTCAATAAAATAATATCTCCACTATCCAGAAGGCTCCAACCGTTAAGGTTCTCTTTTTTCCGGGTATGTCAATACTTATTTATAAAACAAATCTGTATTTTATCTGATAAAATAAATATGGTTTTATAAATATAGTTTCCATTTATTAATATATTGTATATATATATACATATACACATATATATATATGTGTGTATGGTGCGTATGTGTATGTATGTATATATGTCTGTATGTATGTGTACGTGTGTGTACGTGCGTGTATATGTATGTGTGTATGATGCGTATATGTATGTGTGTGTGTGTGTGTAGGAGAGAACACAGGCAAAAAAGAATGATTCGTTGGAAATGTCAGTAACTTCAAAATTTTAGAATGAATAGATTATTACGAATTCTACATGTGTGTGCATGTGTGTAAGCATGTGTACGTGTGTGTGCGTGTGTGTACCTGTGTGTATGTGTATGTATGTGTACGTGTGTGTAAGGAGACATTTCAGTGACAGTAAAAACATTCACTCACATTCCCACACGTGAACAGAAACAGTTTTACATCTGTGTTAAATAATTGATATAGAAGGAGAGAGAAATGCAGCGCATCTATCTATCTATCTATCTATCTATCTATCTATCTATCTATCTATCTATCTGTCTATCTGTCTATCTATCTATCTATCTAACAATCGTTTTGCGAGAATGGCCCGAGTGAATGGGCCTTCTCTCTATATCAGTCTGTAGGTTGAGGAAAAAGAGGAGGAGAGGAAAGGAGTACAAACTCTTCGTACTCCTGCAGTTGAGGGTTGCACATTTTTTTTCGGGGGTTTGTGTTACCCATATGTATTGTCTCCCCCTATTGGGGAAAATCGACTAATTTTTAAATTGCATTTGTGATAATATTTTACACGTTTTTATTGCATGTAAACTTCCCCCTTTGTATTTGTCCCCTTCTTTTGTGCCCCTGTGGCTAATAAAGAAACATATCTATCTAACAATCGTTTCATCTATTTATACACAAACATACATATACATATATATATATATATATATATATATATATATATATATATATATATATATATATATATATGCATATACATGTATGTGTATATATATATATATTTAGTAAAATAACAGATTTTAGTCTTCAAATTTATTATTACTATATATATATATATATATGTATGTATATATATATGTATATATATATATATGTATGTATATATATATGTATGTATATATATATGTATATATATATATATATATGTATATGTATATATATATATATATATATGTATATATATATATATATATATATATGTGTATATGTATATATATGTATATGTATATATATGTATATATATGTATATGTATATATATGTATATATATATATATGTATATATATATATATATATATGTATATGTATATATATATACATATATATATACATATATATATACATATATATATATATATACATTCACATACACACACACACACATATATATATAAATATCTATTTATGTATCTAACAATCTTTTTATATATATATATATACACATACATACACATTATGTATATGCACACACGCACACACACACACACACACACACATATATATATATATATACAGTCAAATAAATAATATATAGATACAGAATTAATTGGAGTAGAAAACAGCGATATATCGATGGATACATATATCGATAGATAGATAAATAGAGAGGGAGGGGGGAGATAGATAGATAGATAGAGTATGAGTGAAAGAGTGTGTAAGAGAAAAACACCCATAGCTGAATTGAGAGAAGTTGACAGCGAAAAACATCATTTAATGTACTTCTAGCTCCTGCGTGATAAATATAAATATTAACGGTTTCTCCTCATTCGTGCGTAAACACGGACTGGCTTTCTTGCTCCACCAATCAACGCTTAGCTCCTCAACAATAAGATGGCCGCCATTATCAAGATGTCCTCTTTTCAACCATACTAGCTTTTGTATAATACGGACTAACATACTGAACTCTCATTATTTAAACATTCATGTGCCTTTACAAATTAGGTGTACATAACTACGAGTATACTTACATCAACACACATAAATATATATATACATATAATATATATATATATATATACACAAACATATATATGTATATACATATACTTATATATATATACACAAACATATATATGTATATACATATACTTATATATAAATAAATATATATATATATACATACACACACAAGCATATATATGTATATACATATACTTGTATATAAATAAATATATATATATATATATACAAAAACATACACATATACTTATACATAAATGAAGATATACAAAAATACATACACACACACACACACGTATATATATGTTTATCCACACACATACACGCACACACACACACACACACATATATATATATATATATATGTACGCATATATATATATATATATATATATATACACCCATATATATATTGCGCATACAAATATATACAGATATATATTAATTTCTTCATTTAATCCGTTAAACATCCGTATAGAGCTAGTTAGCCATGACAGGGTTGGTAGTACCCAGTACAGTTAAAAAACAAGAAAGAAGAGGCAAAATGAAAGTGAAATAAGACGGGAGAGAAATGAAGTGTATTACAATAAAACAGTGAAACACAGGAAGTAGAATGTAGCTAAATGTTTCGTAGCCGCCATCTTCTGATATGGTTGCTAGATACTTGACAATATATTCTACCTCCAATCTTGCTAGTTTTCTTTAAATACCAGTTTCAAGCTCTCACAGACTTGTAGACAAAGGTAGGTAATGATGTTATTCTCAATGACCTGTTCAAAGGTGTATATGATGCGTTGGAAGCCTACACAGTGTTATTTTATTAACATTATTAAGGTGGATTGACAGTATCCGTAGAGGGTCGGACGCCATTCTTTGACGCATAGAGTTACGGCCCTTGCCATTCTGAGTTCAAATGCCGCCGAGGTTAACTTTGCCTTTCATCCTTACGGGGTCGATAAAATAAAGTACCAGTAATGCACTGGAGAATTGCTGGCCTTATGCCAAAAGTAGAAACAATTATTTTATTAACATTATTCAGTGTCTGAAATGTTTCAGACGTTACCAGATCTGATTTAAACAATGCTGAGTTGAAATTTGAGAATCTCTGGACATCTTTCATCTTTCCATCCTCAACTAATTACGTGTTTGTTAAATGATACCGCATGATTTGGAGTGTACTCTATATCTATTATTTCCTTTTGTCGGTGGTTTGGCAGTATCGGTAGAGCGTCAGACACCATGCTTTGCAGCATAGAGTTATGGCCCTTTGTGTTCTGAGTTCAAATCCACTGAGATTAACTTTGACTTTCATCCTTACGAGGTCAATAAAATAAAGTACCAGTGGTGCACTGGGGCAATCGCTGGCCTTGTGCCAATAGTAGAAACTCTATTTGAGGGCGGTGAATTGGCAGTATCGGTAGAGGGTCGGACGCCATGCCTTCCATCATAGATTTAGACCCCTTTATCGTCTGAGTTCAAATCCTGCCGAGGTTAACTTTGCCTTTCATCCTTACGGGGTCAATAAAATAAAGTACCAGTAATGTACTGGGTAATTGCTGGCCTTGTGCCAAAAGTAGAAACAATTATTTATTTTTGTCATCCCTCCTTTGCTAATTCCTGTTGCCTTGTTTTTATTCGTTGTTCTGTCTTTGCCCCTTTTCTTAGGTTTATATATATATATATATATATATATATATATAATTAGAAATATAAGCCATCGCTGTATTTTGACTAAAGAAATTATTTAGCCTGATAGTGGGTTTTCCATTTCGCCGAGGGTTCTTAATCCCACTATCAGGCTAAATAATTCCTTTAGTCAAAATACGGCGATAGCTTATATTTCTAATTTCAAAAACTCGCTCGCCGTTTCGAAAATATTCTTACACATATATATATATATATATATATATATATATATATATATGAGTCCCGGGTTAAATCGGGGGTAACCACGGTAAGTAAGGTACTCAATATATTAGTAGAGTGTATACAACAACACTTTTTAAAATACAGAACTGGCTTTTATAGGGCGAGAACTGTTTCATTGGAATGAAACAGATCTCGTCCTGTAGAAGCCAGTTCTATATTAAATTTGGTGATATATATATATTAACATGTAGACGCGAGGGTCGACATGTTAAAACATATCTGAAGAGCTTCCGATTCCAGAGTCAGGTTCGATCATTAATAGATTGTTCCTCGAGCTGATCGACAGTGAAACATATGTAATATGTAATCATATATGTATATGATGCAACATTAATTATTTGTTCCCTTATATATTAACTCTCTCTCTCTCTCTCTCTCTCTCTCTCTCTCTCTCTCTCTCTCCACACACACACACACATATAATGTTATATATTATAAACACACACACACACACATATATATATATATATACATAAATATATGGGAGATATAGAGGTATGTGTAGTGTAAACACCATGTGGGACCGTTCCCATGTCTTTTAGTATGTATCGCATTGGAAACCTAAAGTTATTGCAAAAGAGACTGTCGCGTTACTGACTGATTTAAGCATCAGGCAGCCATAAATAAACGAATTCTGAACTTCGTAATCACCCAGTTGATTGGAACACGCAAAACCTATATCTATATATTACTAAATCTCTACGATTGCTTGCTTGTCTCCAATGTAATACAGCCAAAAGGGCGCATAATTATGCGCCCATTTGGCTGTATTGGGTTAGGGTTAGGGTTAGGGTTAATGGGAAAATACTTTGAAAGGAAGTTGACCATGAAATGCGAATACAAATGGAATAAAACAAGTTTCGCGTAAATCAGACCACGGGTTCCCGAGATAGAGAGAAGGATAGAAAGATAAAGATAGTGTTTGTGAGAGAGAAGCTTGAAAGAGAGACATAGAGAGAGAAGGAGACTGAGAAAGAAATGGAAGAGAGAGAGCTGGTGGTGTTGTGTATATATTTATGTGAGTGTATCTGTGTGTGTCTATGACGATTGTTTATAGATCAGACACCCACATACACACACATACATTTATATACACACACACAAACATTTATATACACACACGTATATATATATATGGGCCTTCCAGTTTCATTTCACATTATATACATGTCTGTATATTTTAATTATTTAAAAAATATTTTAAAGTGAACGTGACCCAACGGGTCAAGTATATATATATATATGCGCACACACATACACACATATATGTATATATATTATATATACACATATACATACACATATAGATATATTTTATATATATATATGTATATATAAGAGAGTGGTGTATTATTTCAGGGTGTTTCTGCTGCTGTTAATCACGCACTTGTTATATGCATCTGATTGCGTCAACGTTCAAGCAGTTGACGCTGTTTAACGCATTTGCATAGGAAAGATCGATATTGGTCAATATTGTTTAATCGATTCATTGATTATTATCTGCATAAGTTTACCATTTAGTCGACTATTTAGATAAGAGACGTATATATAATAACTGGCAGTTATCATATACAAACTTTGTATTTGCAGCCTACGAATCACAAAAAGAAAACAATTTTTCCATTCAATGGATTTCACCACACACACACACACACACACACACACACACACACAGCAATCAGATTTGTGAGATAGTCATCATACGCTTGGACGAGTTAATATATATATATAGGAAAATGTTTAACCCCGACGGCAGAGCTCAAGCCGTTTCGATGGTATTGAATACTCTGGTGCGTTATGGTCCATCTGGTTCCTTACCACACCTCCTTCGTTATATATATATATATATATATATATATATATATATATATATATATATATATATATATATGACAAGTAAGTATGTTTTGAAACAGTGAGCAGGTTTGAAATTAGAAAATAGAATAGCTTTCACCGTATATTTGACTAAATAAATTTTAGCCTGATAATGGGGTTTAGAACCCTCAGATAAATGGAAAAAGATGAGTATTGGCGTACATTTTTTGTGACACCCTGTATATATATATATAGTGGTGGAACACTGGAAGGTAATATCCGTAGTGGTAGAGCACTCAGTCCAAGGGACGAGTTAGGTAGAAGTGGTTACACAACCGTTAGTTCACCATACCGAGAACAATTGTTTCACCTTCGCAGATCTTCCCGAGCTGAAGATCCGCGAAGGTGAAACAATTGTTCTCGGTATGGTGAACTAACGGTTGTGTAACCACTTCTATATATATATATATATATATATATATATAATATATATATATATATATATATATATATATATCATCATCATCGTTTAACGTCTATCTTCCACGCTAGGATGGGTTTGTATATATTATTCAAAATATTAATAAATGAAAAATATTCTCATAATTATTATACTTATTTCAAAGGTACAATGGTGTTTAAGTACGTTTTCATCAGACAAAATATAAGATTTGATATGCGACATACCGCTACAGTTTTGATTATTCAATTCCAGTATTCGCAGTCACTATATATATAATAAATAATTTCTCAGCTGCATAGCCATTTTGGTATTGGTTGAAAGATAACAGATATAGCGTCTCTATGACCTATGCTGGAGAATGTAACCTTAGGTAGTAGGTTACCGTGTTTAGACATGTTTTAGAATAATATATTTTGACTATGAGCTTAGCATAGAGTGCTCTTTTCCCTCTAAAAAGCTGCAATTCTTATTGTCACTTTATATACACTCTGCAAACTACAGCCGCCTAAACGTGGAGCACAACTCACACGAGAGACAGACCCACAAGATCGAGTGATTCGACAAGCGTCACCGCTAGTAACCACAAGTATATATATATTTATACTAGTTGTAGTATGACCCTATCATGACATATTTGACCGCACATCAACTCCGTCATGATATATTTCAGCCCCCTGATCTCTACTCAACCTCAGTAAATAAATCAATAAACAGAATATAAAATAGACAATTAAAACTAATTATGTATTAATTAGAATCCCGGAGAAGAAAGTTTTATTTTGTTGTATTATTTTATTTATATACTAGCCGAATTACCCGCGCCTTGCTGCGTTTCACACATTTGTTTTGTAAGAAAATGATGATTGATTTTAAATCAGTGATATAATTTATGGAGATAAAATAAAGGGAAAATGTTAAAAAAGTAGAGGCATTAACTAATAATTTTTGTTGTCATAATTCTAGTGATCTTTTGCCATAAATAAAATGTCTAAATTAGCCAAATTTTACTATAAAAGAGAGGTGCTTTTTTAAACCCCAATTAGGGTGTCTTAATATCATTGAAATTTGCTGAAATTTGGTGAATAGGCATCATGTCTTGACATTTACCTATGGTTTAAATTTCATATAAATCGAAGGGAAAAAAATCTTCAGCGGGGGTTTGTGCCCCCGGGGCATCTTTTGATTATAATGAAATAAGGTACTCTGCTATAAAAGAGAGGTGCCTTTTTTGTTGATTTACATTTAATTAATAGAAAACCCCGTGATAATAGAGGTTCCAATACTCAAGTTATGGGCTTCCAAAATTTTAACTATGGGAAGTTTAACCCCCATTACCTATGGTTTAAATTTCATATAAATAGAAGTGAAAAAAGTTTCAACGGGGGCAAGCGGGGGTTTGTGCCCCCGGGGAACCCTTTCATTTAAATGAAATATACTTATCCAAGTACACTGGGCAATGTAGTTTCAGAATATATATGGTTGTGGGGGTCTATCTCCAAAACCATAGGAGTTCGTGAACAAACAAACCAACAGACAGGAACTACAATTCTATTTAGAGTTCAAATCCCGCCGAGGGTAGCTTTGCTTTTCCTCCTTACGGGGCCGATAAAATAAAGTACCAGTAATGCACTGGGGTTGATTTATTCACTTTCTCCTTCCCTTCAGATTGCTGGATTTGTGTCAAGAGCAGAAATCATTTTTATGTATTTAGGGTTGTGATTTGGCAGACTCGTTAGAGCGCCGGACAAACTGCTTCGTAGCTTTTTGTTACTGCTTTTTATCTTCTGAGTTCAAGTACCACCAAGGTCAAATTTGCCTTTCTTTCCTTTCTTCCGAGGTCGATAAAATAAAGTACCAGTCATAGAGTGAGGTCAGTATAATCAACTTTTCTATTCCCCATTAAATTGCTGAACTTGTTCAAAATTTAGAAACCTTTTCTTATTTTTCTAGTGAACTTTCATAAGAGACAGAGCTCGATATCTATTGGTCCCAACACCCCTGCTTTATGTGGGTCTAACTTTCACCTTTAGTATGTTTATCCTGATGTCATATCAGTTTGCCAATGTAGAAGAGGATGAAAGATGGGAATATTTATAATATTTGCAATATATCCATAAATATATTTGCAATATATCCATAAATATTCAGTAGTGTTATCAACTTATTTATCTCTATTAATAGTTATTTAAATGAAAATTTGATTTAAAAATGTAATTATTTTTGTAAATAAAATCGGTGTTTATTTATTTATTGATAAAGTATTGGAAGATAGATCGTGTTTACAAATACATATATGTGTAGGTATATGTATATATACATTACTTAATGACAACCTGCACGCCCACATATGTTGATACAATGCGATAACCAACACGTAGGAATTGGAGAGAGGAATAAAAGATAGACAGATACACAGTTGTTGAAATTGTTATACAGTGAGAATAACAAGAGAAAGAGAGAAATGTTTAAACTTAGAGAAGAATAAATACGCAATAGAGTGTGTATATTATGTTTCTAAAAAAAGTATTGGAAATATTGCAGCTCCAAACCTGAGACGCTTGGCGGACTTTCAGCCATACTGTTGTAAAAGTAGGACACGTTGGATAAGAAAGTCTTGAAAGAGAAGCTTGGCGTGGAATGGTGAATGATGGGGTCCATAATTTTAAGGACAGACACATAGATCACGAGAAGAACAAACGGGATGTGCGCAAGCAATGCCTTGGTGTATCTCTCAAAATGATCGGTGTCTCCATTGAATCGGTGTACCCTGAGTGTGGAAAGCCATGTTCAAAGAGAACCAGTGAACTAAGATCTCCACGGTATTGTGAGGGTTCACAGGCAACCTGATTCAAGACCTGAGGCCAAGGAGATCCATAGTTGTTGTCAATGTGCGAAGGAGTACAAGTCTCTAGCAGGCTTGAAAA
>OZ024749.1:2824600-2827100 GCA_964016885.1 Eledone cirrhosa
ATTATCATAAGCACATGGATATTAATTCACTCACATAAACACTGCCACACACATTTAGATCAAGATACAGAAATTAGGTGGGAGGGGGGGGAGAGGTCAGTATTCAACGGTTTGGGCAGACTGCTTATTTATAGATGTATCTATAAACTAAGAAATAAAAAATAAAAATTAAAAAGGAAAGAAAAGAAAAAGAAAAAAGAAAAAAGAAAAAAGAAATATATCAAGAAAATATATATATATATATATATATACATATATTTATATATATATATATATATATATATATATACATATACACACATCTACACTTAGAACACACATACACACACATATATAAACATATACATATACACACATACACACATATACACACATACATATAAATAAATATATATATATATATATATACACACATATATACACATATAATCACACATACATATAAAGACACACATATATATACACATACACGCACATATACATACACATACATACTTATATACATACAGATATACACATACATACCTATATATACACACAAATACATACAGACATACATACATACATACACACAAATACTTACGCATCCATATATCGGTATATACATACAAACACCACTACACTCTCACACAACTCAGACATACAAAGAAAAAGGTATATACCTATACACATATACACATACAAATAGAGATACATATACATATATATATATATATATATACACCTATATATATATATATATATACATACACATATACACACATATACATACATACACATACATACAAGTACTCACACATACATATACATACATACACACATACACACATACATATATAGTCATACACACACATACACCTACACGAACATACACATACACATATATAAAGATATATATACACACACACACATACACACACACACATATATATAAAAAATAAAGATATATATATATATATATATATATATATATATACATACACATATACATAGACATCTATATTTACATACATACACACACATACATACATATACACACATATATATATATATATATACACACATAGACACATACATACATACACACACAACATACATACACACACATATATACTCATACATAGATATAGATATATATTCATACATACATACGCACTTACATATACTCATATATACAAATACATACGCATCCATATATGCGTATATACATACAAACACCACTACACTCTCACACAACTCAGACATACAAAGAAAAAGGTATATACATATACATATATACACACATTAATAGAGATACATATACACACATATATATATATATATACACTTACATTTATATATATACACCCACACACACATACAACCATAAACACACATACAAACACACACATACACACATATATACATACATATATATACACACACACAAAAAAAAAAAACAAAAAAAAAACCCACATACACATATATATTTTTTTACACATATATATACATATATATACATATACACACCCTCACATATACACACATACACATAAGTTATATTATAATAATAAATAATATATATATATATACATATATATACACATACGAATATAGACATATATACACACATAGATATACATACATATATATATATACACACACACACACACACACTCACATATATATGTGCGCACACGTACATATATACACATACACACATATACACATAAACATATACATGTGCATACATGTACATACACACATATAGCCACATAGATACGAAGATAGACATATATATAGAGAGACATACATATATATACACATATATATATACACATACATACACACATATATATATATATATATATATACACACACATACACGCCCACACACATATACACATATACACATATATATATATATATATACACATATACACATATACATACACATGCATATATACATATATATGTATACATATACACACATATATATACACACAATAGTACATTCTTATTTGCATGCGCATATATGTATTTTTATATTCAGATATAAATACCCAAACATATATACACCTACCTACATATATATTCATACATACACGCTTACAAACACAGATGATAATAGTATGGGGGAAAGGGGGGGGGGTTGGAGAAGGGGATTATAGTAAATATATGTTTCAAGAAACATAGAATATTATCTGTATCTGGATCCCAATATATGTTTTAACATAGTTTCAGTGTTAGGAAATACAAGAAATAAGGCAAAATTATGCATTTCAAAATAAGTATACCATTAATTATATGTTAACTAAACTAAAGATAGTTAACATATTGATTTCTAAGGTGTAAATTAGTTAGGTTTATAATATTTGAAGCAGAATTTTGAAGTTAAATAGTAGTAGAGTATTAATTATAGTATAACTAAATTAAAGTTATTAACGTTATGGTATCAATATTAGGAAATCAATTTAGTAATAGGGAAAAAACAAATAAAGTATTACATCGGTAGTAGAAT
>OZ024749.1:2857100-2867100 GCA_964016885.1 Eledone cirrhosa
CAATGTTAATTATTCGCTCATGAATAAGCATTATCGCTACAGAATATCATTTTTCTATCATATTTTCATGTGCTAGGAGTCACTTCCCTGCATGCCTCACTTGCCGTGTCTTTGTATGTCGACTAAATTTCTTACGATTGTATTTTTTTGTTGTTGTTATGTTACTTATTTGCTACGGGTAAAATTTGAATATGGTAAACTTTTGATGAAACGTTTGGTAGCCGTGATCCTTCCGTCTATTTTTAGGGGTTTCCTGCTTCTACATTACCCCACACCAGTTTCTCTGCTTCAGAGAGACTGTTTTCTATGGATGACATTTATGCTGCTATGTTATCAGTTAGCAGACTGTACAATCGAGTCTCCCTTGCTGTCACCTGTATCATGATACCAAACAGACGTATGTTTAGCTACCATAAAGAGAATCAGGAACAGAGCTTATCGTCTTTATATTCCCATTGATATTAGTACTATTAGACATCATTTCAAGTTCGCTTACTCTAGCAAATGTTGGGATATATAATAATAATAATAATAATAATAATTGTTTCTACGTTTGGCACAAGGCCAGCAATTATCGCAGTGCATTACTGGTACTTTATTTTATCGACCCCGTAAGGATGAAAGGCAAAGTTAACCTCAGCGGGATTTGTACTCAGACCATAAAGAGCCATAAGTCATGTTTTGCTGCAAAACATGGCGTCCGACCATCTACCGATAATAATGTATGCGCATAAGCCAGTGTCGGTGATAGAAAACGACCAAGTGAAGGTGCTATGGGATTTTAGGATACAGACGGACAAGAAATTAGAACACAACAGGCCTGACCTGACGGTTTTTGACAAGGAAAAAAGATTGTGCCTGATTGTAGATGTAGCCTGCCCATTTGACAGGAGAGTGCAAGAAAAGAAAAGGGAGAAAATTAACCGATACCAGGATTTAAAGTGGGAGATAAAAAGGATTTGGGACTGTTATGAGATCAAGGTCATCCCGATTGTCATAGGAGCGCTAAATAATATCTTGAAGATAGGCATTTTTGGTAGGAACTTCAAGAATCCTCTGATACGTCCTGAATATCTGAGGTGCAGGTAGAGGCTTGATGTTCATTTGAACAAACTTTCTAGTTAAATAACATCAATGACTGAGACTCCGAGAAAATAATAATAATAATGATTTCTACTTTAGGCACAAGGCCAGGTAGTTTGTGAGGAGGAGAAAGTCGATTAAATCGACCCTAGTGTGTTACTGGTACTTTATTTTAAAGACCCCCGTAATGATGAAAGGCAAAGCTAACCTTGGCGGGATTTGTACTCAGAACATAAAGGGTCTTAACTCTATGCGACGAAGCATGGTGTCCGACGCTCTACCGGTTCTGCCAATCTACCACCCCTTTAATAATAATGGTTTCTTATATAGGCACAAGGCCAGTAATTTGGGTGGAGGGGAAAGTCGATTAAACCGACCCCAGTGCGTGACTGGTACTTTATTTTATCTACCCCATGAAGGATGAAAGGCAAAGTTAACATCGGCGGGATTTGAGCTCAGATCATAAAGAGCCATAACTCTATGCTGCAAAGCATGGCGTCCGACCCTCTACCGATACTGCCAATCCACCGCCCTCATAATAAGAATGCTTCTACTTTGGGCACAAGGCCAGCAATTAAACCAATGCATTACTGGTACTTTATTTTGTCGTCCCTGTAAGGATGAACGGCAAAGTTAACTTCGGCGGGATTTGAACTCAGAACGTAAAGGGTCATACCAATGTTGTAAAGCATGCTGTCTGACACACTACCGATACTGCCAAATCAAATAATAATAATAATGATAATAATAATAATAATAATAATAATAATTGCTTCTACTTTTGGAACAAGGCCAGCAATTTACCAGTGTATTACTGGTACTTTATTTTATCGACCCCCGTAAGGATGAAAGGCAAAGTTAACCTCGGCGGGATTTGAACTCAGAATGGCAAGAGCCGTAACTCTATGCGTCAAAGCCTTGCGCCCGACCCTCTACCGATACTGCCAATCCATTAATAATGATAATAATAATAATAATAATAATAATAATAATAATTGTTTCTAGTTTTGGCACAAGGCCAGCAATTATCCAGTATATTACTGGTACTTTATTTTATCGAACCCGTAAGGATGAAAGGCAAAGTTAACCTCGGCGGGATTTGAACTCAGAATGGCAATAATAATAATAATAATAATATTTGTCGTTTAGATATTCTTGTCATTTTGTAATAAGGTAAATCTCCCCCTTTGTTAAACACGTCACATTGTTTAACTCCTGGCTCTCGAAGGCTTTTGTCAGATTCCTTTTTGATGCAAGCATTCGTGTCAGGTCACCTGTTTCGGAATAATTTCCTTCCACCTTCTAGCCAGTCCTATATGTTCTCTGTCCTGTCTCCCCACCTAGTGATAAAAAGAAATATAATTCATACATTTATTATATATATATATATTTGTATCATCAATTAAGGTTCAACTCTTCCTTGTGGAATTTTCGATCTTATTTCTTACAGTGTTCGTGATACTTATTCCGTTCGATGTCAACAACTATTGGGTTTATATATCGCAAGCAGAAAGGATAAATCGTGTCTTTGTGTTAACTTATGAATTTAAATTCCAAAATGCTGTCATTCAACTTATAGCTCTTATAAACAGGTTTTGATTTCAAAGTATTCTTACATTATCGACGTTTAGATTACCAATCTATCTCTCATAGGAACCAACGTCTTTGATTTCAGCGAAAATGCCCATGGTAACTAATGGAGGTATACCCGAAACCATAAAGCGCCTCCTGTAACATTACTTCCCAGTTTAACTTTCAGCAGTTAGCATATTACCTTTTATCGCACCACATTTGTAATGAAACATTACTTTAATGTAATAATTGTATTCGATTGAACGACAGATGAACACGTATACGGAAATTACACTTCAGCCTAGTTTTTATCACACCGGTATTTGAAATGAACCATTAATGTAATGAAATAACTATGTTAGATTCAAATACTTATGCACTCTTATGCAGACTTTATACTTCTACCTAGTCAGGAAATATATATGCGAACAATTTCCTGTCTGGCTAGCTTCAAAGTGTTGTCATAAGAGACATTTATATCTGGGCATAACTACAAAGTGTGCTGCAAGATGGCTGTCCTTGTCTCAACAATCTCGTTTCGATTAATCGACGAAACAATTTTATTTGATTTCCATCCTCAATTATATTCAGATAAGAATGTATGTCTCAGAATTGTTTTCAATATATCCTTAAATAACGCGTGAGCCATTTTAGCTTCGTCGAAGGAAATAAATACTAAGTATGTACTACAAAGCAAATAATAAGACGTTTGAATGCCGTGGAAAGAAGGAATAAATATATGATATTATTTATATTTGTGATTGTGTTCACAGAGTTCCGTCCCTTGTTAGAAGATTAGGCAATACAAAATTCCCATTAGGAGATTGATATTCTGGATGCAGAACGATTTAATCCTGTCGTAGAAATGTAGGGGATTTATGCTTCCAAACTTTACATAGAAAACTAAGCGTTTAATAGTGATTAAATACGACATAACTGTCCATCTATCTACTGTCTATCTATATGTATGTAAGTATGTATGTATCTATGTATGTATGCATTGATGTAAGTATGTACACGCACACGCACAAACACTCACGCACAAACACACAAACAACACACACACACACACACATATATATATTACACAGATGCTAGCTTATTCAAGAACATGGCAATGAAACAGCACTAAAGGCAATTGTTTGTTACAAATTTACTCGCCGATTCCGAGACATCCAGAGAAGCTCCATTAAACAGAAAACTGATATCATCATCATCATCATCATCATCCAGCCTCAACCGAAATGGACTCAACAATTAATCTCCACGAGGGTCTTCTTTCATTGCCGTTGCCAAGTCCTGGATTTCAACACCAAATTCTATGGAGATGACATCGGGGTAGGAGAGATTCCGCCCCCTGTTATCAGTGACTGCTTGTGGTTTTCAAAGTACTAATGAGGACACAGCCTCAGAGGTGGCACAATGGCCAGCAAATCTTACTTTACTTTTACGTACAACGACAGATATGCGTGGGAGGCCGGCATGTATCTCTCTCAAAGGCAGATGTCGCCAGCTTATGTTCTGAGTACGCTGCGGCAGGCGTGAGTACGGTGCCATCAAGGTGCTTTTGTTGATATAAACCCACATTCACTAGTAAAACACGGCAGCACATACAAATAGCATAGAAATATTTTCATAATATATTCTCCTAAACTACGGCAGCGAGATTCCAGAATCGTTAGGAAATCGGATTAAAAATGCCTGGAAATTGCGCTCAAAGTTCAAATTCCGCTGAAGTCGCACTTGACTCTCATTGGTTTGGTATTTATAAAGAATCAGTTCAGTGTTGGGTCAATTCTCTCCTCTATGTCTCTTTATGTTTCTCTCTCTCACTCTCTCGTCTCACTCAAACACTCTCTCTCTCCTCTCCCTCCCTTTCTGTCTCTGTAAGAAATAAACTATGATCTGGAAAGGAATTATTTCCATCAAGTGTTAACTGCCGAGGAGATCCTTACGCCACCACCAGCAGTAAAAGGCTCTTTCCTAACTATCTAAATTACATTCGCAAATTCTGGCGGTTGACTTCATTAGAAAACATAAAGCAAATTGGAACTACAGAGGAGTTTAATGTGTTTGATTCCAGATTTCCGCTTCGGAACGTATCTCGCAAGACCCAGTGTGGTCAGTTTGACCTATATCGCTATAAAACATACTAGATGAGAAATAAGAGAAATATTCAAAGACTTAGCTTATCCCCGAGTCCGTGTATAGTCAATATTATTTTTGGAGACATAGGGCGATGAATTGGCAGTATCGGTAGCGGGTTGGCCATGCTTTCCAGCATAGTTACGTCCCTTTGAGATCTGAGTTCAAATCCCGCCGAGGTTAACTTTGCCTTTCATCCATACGGGGTCGATAAAATAAAGTACCAGTAATGTACTGGGTATTCGCTGGCCTTGTGCCAAAAATAGAAACAATTATTTGTGAGACATAACATCATTTAGTTCTGCCACAAACTGAGAACACTTTTCTAGAGATATACACAAAATATACACTCTTAATTATCTAAAAATGTTGTATATATAAAACACTCTATATACATACAGACACACGCACGTGCAGACACGTGCACAGCAAGCACCGACATACAAACACGTCCCCATACACATAAACACAGATGTATAAACACACACAAACACACATACAGCCACCCAGCCACACATATACACATTTATATATATATATATATATATATATATATATATATATATAAATGTGTGTGTGTGTGCATTTATGATGGGAGCAAGTGTTCCATTTTTCGGCTAGCGGAACAGGTTACTCATGAAATTAACGCGTTGTAATTAGCTGAGAATTCCAAAGGTATTGTACGTTTAATGGAACTCTTTTGGAATATCAGAACAATGTATTGTGTGACAAGGCTGATTCTTTCACTTGCAATTCCAAACTATCCAACGAGATACCAAATAATTTGTCGATTCCATTTCAATCACAAAGCATAGGTTCCACCCGAGTCTATGATAGATGGCATTTGGTCAATATGTCACATAGTCGGATTGAAGGAAGCTTCCTAAACATTCCACCAAGTTTCTTCCACATGTATACGTAAGTACATACATTCACACAAATTCATTCATAAGTACTCATGCAAGTATACATATATATATATAAATGCATATATACATGCATGCATAAATACATACATACATACATGCTTACACACACACACATACACACACATACACACACACATACACGCACACACACACACACACACACACACACACACACACACACGCACACACACATATACCCCCCCATATATATATATATATAACTATAATTTTGCCTCCCGTGTTTCGTTTGTTTCATTATATATATACGTATATATATATATATATATATATATATATATATATATATATATATATAGTATGTGTGTATGTACGTATTTATAATCTTAAATGCAATACTTTCTTCGCTATTATATCACTATTATACCAACACTCTTTGCCACTCCATTCTGTCATTCCACTATTCCGCTATTCTGTTTCTTATAGCGAACCAACCTTTTATTGATACAGCGATGATATGAAAGCAATTCTTTGTGATAATTACAAAATGTTTTACAATATTTCATATGATTTGTCGTGTCTCATCCAACTCCGTTTCTTTAATCGCATCCGATACAATCTTGTTAAAACTTTTACTGAATATAGTAATAACAGAATAAATATTTACCTTCTATTCTGCTAGATATTAAAAGCAAACATTAATTTAATCTAGAATATAATTATTATAAATTCCTTTACTAATGCTGATAATTACTCCAGAGAAACGGAGACAGCATGATAGATAGAAAGAGAGAGATAATGAGTATGATGAAAAGAGACGGGAGTTAGTGGCTTTAAGAGAGAGAGAAACGGAGAATAAGAGAGATAGGGAATATGTCGTAAAATATATATATATATTGATCTATATAGATTGATAGATAGATAGATAGATAGAAACATAGATGAATAAGTGTATCTGGAGGTAGGCAAATATAGAGAGAGAAAGAGAGAGAGAGGGGGGAGAAAGAGATAGATAGATAGAGAGAGGGAGAGATAGATAGATAGATAGATAGATAGAAACATAGAAGAATAAGTGTATCGGGAGGTAGGCAAATATAAAGAGAGAGAGGGGGGAGAAAGAGATAGATAGATAGATAGATAGAAAGAAAAAGAGGGAGAGAGAGGGAGAGATAGATAGATAGATAGAGAGAGAGATTAATTCAAGACAAAATTTTGACAAATATTTTTCATTGAAATAAATATTGAATTATCGAATAATGACGAAGCTTTAAGATTATGAGATAAAATAGAGAAAGTTTTGTGTGTGTTTTGTGTATCCGTGTATATGTGTGAGTGTGTGCATGTGTGTGTGAATATATGCTGGTAAGTGCACGTTTGGGTGTACATGTGATATTGAGTGATGTATTGAAACATATTTATAACTGAACGAAGGGGGAAAATATGTAGCAAGGAACTAGAACCTTGTTGCAGAAGAGGATAAAACAAAGACGCCATTTAATAAACCGGTTGTTAACACTCATTAAGAGACACAGGTGTAGACATCAGAATCCCACACACACACACATATATATATATATATATATATATATATATTATATAAAATATTATAAAAAGGAATAATAGATACTATATACCTAATTTTTTCTATAGTCCCGACTGTACAGTTTCGCTGGTCACTATGCAAAAATGTTATATCATAGATATGTAACATACTTGTGAAAGATATATGTTTATATATACATGTATATGTATGTATACACATCTATTTGTATACCTCTCATTATATATATGTATATATTGTTATATTTGGGGAGGGTCATATTTGCGTAATATTGCCAGAATTAATAACAGAACACACTCACTGTTTGGTTGGTTTTCGCTTCTCGCTGTCTTTTATATATATATATCTGCGATATGTGTTCTGTTATTAATTCTGGCAATATTACGCAAATATGACCCTCCCCAAATATAACAATATCTGTTTCGACACACGATTTCATATAAAAAACCTCGCAAAACTAATATATATATATATATATATATATATATATATATATATATATATATATATATATATATATATATATATATATAAATGAAAGGTATAGAAATTGTTGTATCGAGAAGCTAACAGTATTCCATAACATATATGCGACTATAGCGTCAAAATGGGAAAAATAGTTAACGTAAGATGTGGGAAAAAACTTTTCGGTGATTGCTGTGTTGGTACATTCTTATATGTGCTTTTTCTCGAATATCGCTTCGGTGTGTGTTGGGGTGTGTGTGTGCCCACCCACGCTAATTGTACGGGTTTAATACTGTGTTGATGTGTGTGTATATATATGTATTTATTTTTATGTTTATTTTTATTTTTATTTGACCTTGAGCCGATGTATGCGGGTGTGGAGTGTGTGTGTACCCACTCACTTCTAACTGTGACTGACTGCATCCCTACGGATTTGTTTGATGTCCAGCGTCTTTTTCAGCGATAGAAGTCTGAAAACTTTTATGACCGCAATTTAAGCTAATAGCAGTCGCCATGTCTCTGACTGACTGGTGTGTCTCCATATGAGGGAATGAATTATGTGGGAAACATCGTTATATTTTTTTTCTCCCTCATATCAAGAATTTGAAGACAATTCATTTTCACCTGATGAGATCAGTGATAATCGATCGTGGCTTCACAATCGATCTATCTCTTATTGAAACATGTGTCGTGATTAAATGATTGGAATTTTACCTTGCCTTCGGATTTTCATTTTGATATTTATACTCCGTTTTACATCATCTAGCTGTACCCTCGAATGGAATTGGAGATATACAAAAGCGTCGAGAAACTTAATATTGCTAACATAAAGTTATTGGACCATTTTACACAATCAATATTGCACCTTACTATATAACAACCATATATATATATATATACATATATATATATATATATATATATATATATATATATACCAAATAATTAAGTCAAATTTGTAAAATTTAGCTCCGTTTATTATAGATTAAAAATTACTGCTATATATATCGGTAACAGCCATCATTGGCTGTGACCTCTTCAGGAAGTCCGAATTGGTGTGGAAAAGACTGGTATACATGTTTTGAAGTGTATTTTACTCCGTCAATACATCGATATGTCCAGGTCCTGGTTTGGTTGTTAGTCCTCCAAGGAACTGGAATCATATGCGCTAGTACAAACGAATTTCATCGTCACAGGACACGCTGCAGTCCTGGGTCAAGAAGAGACCGAGACTGGGTGACTGGCATCTGGAAAGTTGCCAGACACTCACTGCCCTCTACCAGGCGAGCAATGCTGTCAGTGGAACTTCCAATCTCGAGTTCTATAGAGGATTAATGGTGGGTAAGTGCGACGACGTACTCGGAGAGGCTCTGGGCGTCGACGAAGTCGAACTAACCAGTCCGTTTCGGAGGACCTTCGAGCCGGGGACGATGGATAATTTCCAAAAATCTCTCGCTTGGCAGTGCTACCGGCATCTCTGACGGTTCGAGATAAATTCTACAGGCAGGGAAGTGCTGTCAGACGGACCTGCCCAAGATGCGCGCAGAGCGACGAAACGGTTCTGCACGCACTCGTTCAGTGTCCCTGCATTACTGACGTGTGGAGTTATGTCGAAAAGTTGTTGTCGCGTGTAGAACGGATCCGGCTATCGGCCGAGTCCATAATGAAGATCGACCCGCCGCCTACTTTTGGCCAGGAAGAGCAGGCAAATTTCCTCTGTCTGATGGACCAGGTTGAAAGGATTGAAGACAGGTACTTTTCTCTTCTGCCAATCCCTCATCAACTTTTTCAAGTTTCACCTGGAAAGAAAGGAGAGAGTGGAGAGAGAAGTGCTGCCCACAGTACATTTCCTGAAAGGGGGGTGAATGTGGCAAGAATGGCCCGTGTGAGTGGGCCTACTCTGATCATGAACCTGTAGGTGGGTGAACTTGAGGAGGAGAGGGTGCACTTCCCGGGTGCTCTGGAACCGTCGGGTCGTTCAGGATTGGTGGGGTACCTGAGTGAACCATGGGTAGTCATCCCCTTATTGCACAAAACTTTCCTGTATTACAGCCCCACGTTATACCCTAACGGATAGTACGATCTATACGTGGATATTTTACGTCTTGATGTGGAAGCTAAGTATATGTTTTGTTTATACCATTACTTATTTGTATAGGTAGGTATATATTACCAGTATGTTTTATGAAGGTACGTATACCTTCTCGTACGTATATTTGATTGTTTATGTTATGGCGTATAATTTTATATATTCTGGTACATATGCTTTGGCTATGTGTATACGGGA
>OZ024749.1:2877100-2879600 GCA_964016885.1 Eledone cirrhosa
TTTATATCCATGTAGGAGAATCCCTACCGAAGCGCTGAACGAGTGTGACTTTTTAGTCCAGCCAGCGACTTGAAACTCTGGTACAAACACTACACTTGTGACAATTGTTGACACATAGTGCTGGGCCCATGGTACCATGTGAGGACAAGTGCAGAGAGATCTCCAGATATAAAGCAATGCCTGTGTCGTGAAGCTTTTATAGTGAGCAAAGGCACTGCACAAAGCCAGTCCCACTCTCTTAACCAAGATGATATTACCAAAAAGATTGGATACCATCAGGGTTGCAGGTGTTATATCAGAGTTTTCCTTCTCCTAGAATTCTGCCTTGACAAAGGCTAAGGGGTCATCTCTCCCGGTGATTTTGGATGGCCATTGACTCTTAAGAGCTCCTTTGCCCTTTGACAGGTTTTGTTTTTAGTCCTGCAGGATGTCCAAAGTCACCCTCCTCACCAAGAAACCTTGGTGGGGTTGCCAGTTTAGTCGCCAACGACCCGACCATGAGACAGGTTGTACTGGGATACATGTTACCAGTAGCACCAACTGGTGACCTGACATATATATATATATATATGTATATATATGTATATACATATATATATATATATATATACATATATATATATATATGTCAGGTATTTATGTACATATATATATGTATATACATACAGATATAGTTATTTATATATATATATATATATATGTATAAACATACATATATATATAGTTATGTATACATATGCATATACATACATATATAGTTATGTATATACATACATATATAGTTATGTATATATATATGTATATACATATATATTAAATTGTTAAACAACATTCAGTGGTTATGTCAAAGAATGAGTTTTACAGTAGATTGGAAGCACTCAACGGTTAAAAATAATTTCATGGAGTTATTAATATTAAAATATAATTATTAATAAAATAGATGTTCTTTTGATCAATTACATTTTATTATACATTTTTCGGATGTACAACAGTACGTCCTCATCAGACAAAATATAATGATACATGACATACCCTGAGATGTTAAATAGTTATGATTTAATCAAGGTAGTGATTAACCCGATAGAAAATTTTACTTTATCCTATCTTTAGTTTAAGAAGATCCCGTTAAGGGTAAAAGCAGCGATTCATTGCTTAAACTTTAATCTGTTATTTTAATAAATATATATATATATATAATAATATATATACATAATATATATATATATATATATATATATACATAATATATATATATATACATAATATATATATATATATATATATAGATAATATATATGTATACATAATATATATATATATATATATATATATATATATATTTATAAAATATATATATAATTAACATATATATATATATTTAAAATATATATATATAATATACATATATATATATATAATATACATATATATATATATATATATATATATATATAATATATATATATTTAATATAAATATATATATATATATATATTATATATAATATATATATATATATTTAATATATATAATATATATATATATATATATATAGGTTTTATGCTACAATATTCTCTATACCTTTCATTTATATATATATTATATATATATATATATTTACAGTATAATGAGCAATAATGTAGATATATTCGTAATCTACTGCTTCAGACCCCCTTGCATCGTGAATGAAACATCACGAGGAAGAATACAGCTGCTAACAAAAACTCCATGTAACCATAATTACTGAACATCCAATCTCTCGTCTTCTCTCAAATTCTTCTTACAATTTACTCCGTTTTTCATATGGGAAATATTTATCAATATGGCACTTGATTATTTCTTTACTAGCTGATTATATTACAATATTATTTTAAATGAGGTATTTTGTATGCCAACACATACATTCGCTGAGACACCAGCGCAAAGCAACAGGCAGACATACACTCATACAGACACATACACACAACAACATACACACATACATACACACACACACACACAGCGACATAGACACAGACACACATACAGACACACATACACAGACACACATACACAGACACCACACACGCACACACACGCATATATATATATATATGCAAGTGTAAGCTTAGTAAAATCGAAACTTTAGCTGCGCCAAGCAAAATCGACCTACAATTAGGAATGAGTAGCAAAGCACTCAATCAGGTTAGGTTCTTAGAGTAATAACTGTTTCTACTTTTGGCACAAGGCCAGCAATTATCCAGTGTATTACTGGTACTTTATTTTATCGACCCCATAAGGATGAAAGGCAAAGTTAACCTCGGCGGGATTTGAACTCAGAATGGCAAGGGCTGTAACTCTATGCGTCAAAGCATGGTGTCCAACCCTCTACCGATACTGCCAATCCACTGCCCTCTTAGAGTAATAACATACGTTTAGATAGCTAGACAAATTGAACATTGCGGCAGGCAAAACCCAGCCATACAGTTTTACGGCTGCTCGTTACATTTGGAAGATAATA
>OZ024749.1:2887100-2894600 GCA_964016885.1 Eledone cirrhosa
TCTCGCAAATATAATCGGCGTGTGTCATTATTCATACGTTCATCGAACATGTGGACACACACACATAAACACATCTCTATAAATGTGTGTCACCTTCTCTCTGTAAGTCTAAACACACGCACACGCACACACACATACACACACACATATATTCCGATGATTTGATCAGAGACACACACTGTATTTAAGGTCGAGTGACGCAATTTCGAGTGATCAGCGGCCTTTAGACTCACCTGATTAATGAAACAATTGTTCATTTATTTATTTGTTTATTTACATGTTACTGGTTGGTTATTTGTTCTATGTGTGTGTGTGTTTTCATTTTGTCCTTAATTGTAAGTTGTGATGTTGCTGTTCCACTCATATTTTCTATTTAATTTTGGTTGTAATTCTTTCATGTTTATTGCCTCTGTAATTTGTCTAAACATTGCGTCTTTTCTGTGTGTAGATTCTATTTTTATTTCTATGTTCTCTAATTTACCCTTGTGTTCTATTTTAGCATGTTGGTAGAGTACAGATGATTCTTTATTATCTTGAAGGTCTCGCCAGTGTTCATTTATCCGTTCCCCTACACTACGGGCTGTCTCACCTATGTACACTATATTTTTGTTTCTACATTGTCCTTCAGTACATCTTATGCTATACACTACATTTCTAGTTTTACAGTTAATATGGGGGCTTATTTTACAGGTTATACATTTCTTATCTATACATGAGGGTCTTTGAAAAGGGTATGTCTTGCTAATAAGTGTTTTTACGGAGGTACCTGGTCTTTCTACTATCTTAATATTGAGTTTATGTTTATTTAGGGCCCTTCTAAATTTGTAAGCTAATTCACCTCTAGGGGTTGTATCGATGAACATTACACTCTGGTATTTATTGCTATCATACCATGAGTTTATTCTATTAGCCTTGTTCCTAGTTCTTTCGATTCTATTCCAAAATGTGCTCCTATACAAGGGGCAGGTCCCATTTATGTCATTATTTACCATTTTTTCCCATTTGGTTCTGGCTCCTCTATACACTCTGATTTTATCTCTCTGATTGTAGCCAGAGAACTGCATACGGTGGATGAAGTGTTGTATGTGTCTCTCTAGTTCTTCGGGGTTGCACATGCGGGACACATTTCTCATCACCCGTACCAAATCCGCAATCAGTATGTTGATTTTGGTATGGTCCGAAACAGCCGAGTTTCGGTGGATCAGATGTTTGGAAGTCATGGGTTTGGCATAATGGCAATGGAGGATTTGTTTTTTGTTGTTAATGGTATCTAACCAGAGCTCTGTGTCTAGTACAGGTAATCGATGGTTGGGGTGTCTACTTGGGTAGTCTATAGTAACTCTAATGCTCTGGTGGATGGAGTTTGCTATTTGCTGGATGCTTTCCATTGTGTTTTTCTCTAGTTCCTGACTGTTCTCTAATGGGGGTGTCTTAACTACGATGTTTATATAATCTACGTAGCGGGAGTACATTATCAGGTTTAAGGGGTCTTCTAATTGTTCTTTAAGTTTAAGTTTAAGTCTACTGTCCCACCATACCATGAATAAGTTAGCTATGTCGCCTGCAATGCTAACACCAATGGCTGCTCCTTCCTCTTGGGCATATGTTTTTCCATTAAATTTGAACATATGTTCCTTAAGGGTTAGTTTTATGCTGGCCCCTACCGCATGTGCAATCATTTTCTTCAGTTCATCGATACAACCCCTAGAGGTGAATTAGCTTACAAATTTAGAAGGGCCCTAAATAAACATAAACTCAATATTAAGATAGTAGAAAGACCAGGTACCTCCGTAAAAACACTTATTAGCAAGACATACCCTTTTCAAAGATCCTCATGTATAGATAAGAAATGTATAACCTGTAAAATAAGCCCCCATATTAACTGTAAAACTAGAAATGTAGTGTATAGCATAAGATGTACTGAAGAACAATGTAGAGAAAAAAATATAGTGTACATAGGTGAGACAGCCCGTAGTGTAGAGGAACGGATAAATGATCACTGGCGAGACCTTCAAGATAATAAAGAATCATCTGTACTCTAGCAACATGCTAAAATAGAACACAATGTTTAGACAAACTACAGAGGCAATAAACATGAAAGAATTACAACCAAAATTAAATAGAAAATATGAGTGGAACAGCAACATCACAGCTTACAATTAAGGACAAAATGAAAACACACACACACATAGAACAAACAACCAACCAGTAACATGTAAATAAACAAATAAATAAATGAACATAAACACACACAGACACCCGGATGTGGCGCATGCGCAGACTGAGCAGACAACACACACACAGAAACAAAATGGCGTAGGACAGAACAAAGGAGAGGCACAGAAACAAAGAAAGGAATCCCCAGTCACTGAAGAGGTCACAGAGTGTGTGACGAAAGAACTATGACTATATATAAACAACTATCTGGTTGTGGAACCAACCAACCAACCAGAAATTTATAAATTTATAAATTTATTATAAATTTATTATAATAAATTGAAGTGAAAGCATCTGGTGCGTGTGTTTCTTATTGGCAACATGACCCTCCCAAAGTATAACAATATATATATATAATATATATATATATAGTTTCTGAATGTATTGGCAACATGACCCTCCCAAAGCATAACAATATAAATATATATATATATATATATTTCGTTTCTGAATTTGTTTAGCAAGATTCTTTATCTGAAATCGTGTGTTCAAACCGATATTGTTATACTTTGGGAGGGTCATGTTGCCAATAAGAAACACATATATATATATATATATATATATATATATGTGTGTGTGTGTGTACATATTGACAGTCGATCTGCAAGATCCCAGACCCCATTCATTTAACGAGTGGAAGAAACAAAATTTCCATTGGTATTTCCAATTGCTAATATTATCTGTCGGTCGCAAATCTAAGAAGAAGGAGCAACGTGAAATAAAGTGTCGTACTCAACTACATAACGCCCGGTCCGGGAATCGGAATCAGAACCTCACGATTGTGAATCAATCCTGTAACCACTCAGCAATGTCCTAACACACACACACTCTCTCTCTCACACACACACACACATAGATATATTCAGTTAATGGTTAGGTGATGAGTCTTGTTACTCTCACAGTCCTGCTAGTGTGTAAGTGAATCTCTAAATTGACAACACTCCTCGCTCAGCATATAAGCTCTACTTCTGCATTCGAGTACTTTTTCTCTCATCTCATCTCTCTCTCTCATCTCTCTCTCTCATCTCTCTCTCTATCTCATACACTGTAAATATATATATATATATATATATATATATATATATATATATATATATATATATATATATATATATATATATATATAGTACGAGCTGAAGATCCGTTAAGGTGAAACAACTGTTCCCGGTTGGTGAACTAACTGTTGTGTTACCACTTCTACCAAACTCGCCCATGGACTAAGTGCTCTACCACTACGGATATTACCTTCCAGTGTTCTACCTCCCCCTCCCTCTCTCTCTATATATATATTTATCTCTCTCTCTATGTATATATCTGTGTGTGTGAGTTTGTGTGTGTGTGTGTGAGTGTGTCTGTGCATTTATATAGCTGGATAAATATGTTGTATATCAGTGTATGCTCCTGTGTGCATGCAGACATATTGTTAAATTCATATATAACTAAATATATTTTCTTTTGATACCGAAAAAAAAAAAAGTTTCGACACCAGCCTAGATTATTTCGTTGGCAACGATTATGTTAAATATATAAAGAGAATATTTTCTGTTGACTCATTGAAATGCTAGGCACACCATTACTTTTCAATAAATCACACCAATCCTTTACATACTGTACATCGGAAATAAGTAAAGCTTCCGCAACGACTTGAGATATTCTACAAAATGGCATGCAGAACACGGATGAAACTGAAATATATATTGTATAGTGATACTTCAAAACCTATATACATCACAAGAATGTATAAGAGAGAGAGAGCTACCTGATTTGGAATGATTTGGTTGTGTATAGGTAGGTATGGATAACAGACTGTCATTTAAAGAAATAGTAAAAACAGCAATTTACCAGACCTCAATTACCTACACACACACACACACACACACACACACACACACACACACACACACACACACACACACACACGCGCACACGCACATGAGTGTGTAGGGGGGGGGGGTTTAATGTGTTTGTAATGTGTGTCAGTATAAATATATATATATATATATATCCAAGATGGCCGACTGAATATGCACGGGGTTTTTTCTCCCCCATTTTTTTTTCTCATTATCCCCTTTCCTTCCTCTCATTACTTGCCATTTATCTTCTATATCTAGCTTTATCTTCTCATGAAGGATCAGTGTCTGAAATGTTAAGACTCCCTTCCTGCTATTTCAAGCTTTAAACTAATATATTTCTTTCATGTACTGTGCCGTGTGTTTTGTTACTTTTGTTATTAATGTTACATACACACACACACTCTCTTTCTCTCTCTCTCTCTCTCTCTCGCTCTGATATATATATATATAAACAAGAAGTGTAAGTCAATAGGTTGAAATTAACTTTGTTTATTCATATTCGCTGTAATATATATTTCGGTGATAACCATAATTCAACAGCTATGACCTCATCAGACAGCTAGGACTTGAACGGAAAAAAAACGGAAAACAAAATGGTGGAACAAAATTTACCTCCGTTATTCATATGCCCAGATCCGAAGTGTGGTGTTGTATTTTCAAACAACTGGTGGTATATGAATTAGAATGAGCGAATTCAAGCATCCGAACGATATACTTTCCTCTCATTGGTCAGATACTGTCTTAACACTTCAGTACCAAGTCTATTGAGTTTCTTAGGTCAGTTGTCTTTGAAAGAGGTCAAGTCTGTTAGGGTTGTTTTTAAGAACCAGCTATAATAACTGTATATACCTAGAAAAAAGGCCTGTCCTGGTCGAGGTGACCTCGTTGACCTTAGTGGCAGTAGCGTAAACAGTTCAGCTACTACCACTCATTTTGCAGAAGTATTGTAGTAACTAGTAAAGAATTCATGTGTGTACAAGATATGGGTTCATCTGGGAGTGTGAATGCTTATGGGGTGGAAAAAGAAATAATAGGTACATTGTATTTACTAATCAGAGTTAGTACTGACTTTTATGTGTGAAAGGGATTAGGTTGCAGGTAGCTTGCCGTTAGAAAAGAAAAACCGGATTACACAACAGGGGTGTATGCTGAAACCCGGTGATCGGAAATGTGGGGTGCATGGATAGAACTCCGCCAACTTATATTATCTGGCTGTTTACTTGGGTTAAAACTAAGGAAATGAGAAAGAAAGGTGAACCACTGCGATGTGAGACACGGGCCTAACTGCTAAGTAAGTGCGGCTCTGGGGTGTATTAAATGCTAGTCGAGACAAGAAGAGAGAGGTAGGTTCAGTGGGTGGGGTTGGTGTCTCTGGGACGTAGTGTGGTGGAGTGGCTATCCATATAGCTTAAGAAAAGTTCCCGTCCTAAGGAGTCTACATGTACCAAAGAAATCTGCCCTGTGATTTATTCCATCAGTGAGTTCCTCAAGTGTCTCACTTAGACAGAGGCTGCAAATGTCAGATCCACCTCCGCATGGAGGTACCTCCCTAACTTTCGACCAGACCAAAGAGTGCAGGGTCTTGTCTAGCTTGAGCTCCTAGATCAGTTCGGAAAGGGCCGTACTTTTCCTTTTGTCGACCCAATTTAAAGCTCACCGACGTGGCTGCTATGTAAATATGCTCCGAGTTGGGGGTTGTCAACCTGCATCGGTAGACTATATTCTTCACTAAGCATTCATTTGTAAGGGGACATGAGACGGGGTTTCTGCAGTCGCATGATTACTGTGGGGTTCCTATTAGGTAGGTTGGGGCGGTCCATCCCTGTGACTTGCACAGGTCCCTGGGTCGGATGGTGTTACTTGGATCTCTCTCGGGTTCACAATTTACCCTATCATGTCTCAGTTGTGTGTCTATAGAATCAGCTGTTGTCTGTGTAAATTGTCTTAAGTCTATTCCTACTGAAACTCGCTATGTGCTGGGCTACACTGAGCGTGGTGGAGTATGAGAGCTTCACTGTGTGTTTATTAAAGACCTTGTGGTATCTGTAGGTCCTCGGGAAGCATTTATCCAGTGCCCTAAAGAATGATTGGTCCAGGCTGGTCTCCAGATCGACGGAGACTAGTGGATTATACCATGTTATTTTTCTAAGCCTAGTCATATGTGAGAGGTTAGAGTAGCGCACCAGGATCGTTGTGCATGACGGTTCCTGCTAACTGTTGTCTCTGCCGGTGGGGTAATGCGGGTGTTATGAGGTTGGGGACGCTGGGACCGGGGTGGTTTCATCAGCGCTATACCCAACTCCCATATTGAGTTTATTCGGATGCCCAGGGTATGTGTGTTCTCGCAAGCGTGATGGTGCTAGGTTCCGGGGGATTAGGTGCAGTAGCATCAACCGTTCCTGTAGTACATGGGTTCCCCCCTTTCCGAGACTATAGGTCGGAAGTTCCCATAGGTGATCTCTATCATGGCCTCCTAGGGTTATAACAGATAACTTGGCCAGGGGCCGCCTTATTTATATATTGAGCAGAATAAAACAGGAAAACATAATGGCGGGACAAGGTTTACCTTGGTAATTCGTTGATTAAGCCCAGATACGAAGTTTGGTGTTGTTTTCTCAAGTGATTGTTATATTACAGCTCTAGATAAGGTGGCACATGACCAAGTTATCTGTTATAACCCTAGGGGGCCATGATAGAGATCAGCTATGGAAACTTCCGACCTATAGTCTCGGTAAGGTGGGAACCCACGTACTACAGGAAGGGTTAAAGCTACTGCACTTATATATATTGAAAGAGTGAAGAATAACATGGTCGGCTGTACAAAAAGGGTTTTAATTACAGTATTAACAATTGTTTCATTGATCAGGTCAGTCTAAAAGTAGCTGATCACTCGAAATTGCGTCACTCGACCTTAAATACAGTGTGTGTCTCTGTCAAATCATCCGAATTGTACACAATCCTAGCTCAGTATTCCGATGATTTGATCAGAGACACACACTGTATTTAAGTTCGAGTGATGCAATCTCGAGTCATCAGCGACTTTTAGACTCACATGATCAATGAAATAATTGTTAATACTCTAAATAAAACCTGTTTTGTACATCGACCATGTTATTCTTCACTCTTTCACTACTATTACTCCAAAAATAACCTACATGAGAATCCTCGCAAACTCGCTACCTAACTAAGGAAACATCTTGTTGAGTCAAACAACGCCGTACGTTAAAACTATCCATGGTACAGAGTACTCGCAACCTCTAACTGGATTAACTAAAACGATAACTTCTTATCCCATATCTATCTATCTATCTATCTATATATGTATATATATATATATATATATATATATATATATATATATATATATATATATATACGTTTCTGTGTTTCTTCATGTAAGGTAGATTTAGTTGCAATGGAGGTAGGATTG
>OZ024749.1:2912100-2919600 GCA_964016885.1 Eledone cirrhosa
TATAAATGTATATATACATATATATATATTTATATGTATATATATTTATATATATACATATTTTATATATATATATATATATATATATCCATATATTTATATATATATATATACGGATACATATATATATATATATATATATAAAATATATGTATATATATAAATATATATACATATATATATATATATATATATATATATATATATATATATATATATATATATATATATATATATATATATATATATATATATATATATATATATATTTCGTTTCTGAATTTGTTTAGCAACCCTCCCAAAGTATAACAATATGTATATATATATATATATTGTTTCTAAAGAAAAAAAGACGAAATCGAAAATGCAACTGGAGTCTTATTTTTTTAAAAGATATATATATTTATTTGGTTCCTTTACCGGTTTCGCAGTTCTTCTGCTTTTCAAAAGTAGAATTGAATATATATATTTAAAAAAAAAATAAGACTCCAGTTGCATTTTCGATTTCATCTTTCTTTCTTTACACTTTCACTCGTGTAGGACACCTCGTTTATTTTTCATTTTGTACAAAAAACCTTACTTTCTAATATATATATATATATATATGTATATATATATATATATATATATACATTTATATATATATATATATATATATATATATACATTTATATATACATTTATATATATATATACACATATAAATATATATATGTATATAGAAATAGCTTCTACAGAACTAAAACTGTTTCAAATAAATCATGATGATTTCTTTTGTATGAAATGATGATTCTAGTCCATTTCTATATTAACCATTTTACACACACATAAATATATATATATGTATGTATATGTATGTGTGTGTGTCTGTACACATATAAGTATATATATATATATATATATATACATACACACAACATGTATATATATTACAGGGAACAACGCGAGTTCTTTAATCCGTTGCTTCATATATATCCGTTGATATTGTAGCTCGCTACTCCTCGTTCGTCGAACACAATTTAAGGTAAATGGTCATTAGCTGCACTCTCTAGCATCAGTTACAGTAATACGCACGTATATCTCTCACCACGTGCTGAAGACTAGTTTCTAACTTAACATTAGACTTGCAAGACAAATATTATGAAACACCTGCTGATGAACTCTGGTTAATGTGATCATTGCTGTGAATTAGAGAATCAATCTCTCCATGGGAATATACAGGTGTAATAGTTATTGAGGTACTTTTTAAATTTATTAATCTGTCTGATTATAATGTTTTTCTCGTACCTTTCACATTTAAGTCTTTCACTCTGGTGCTAAAAAAAACCCTCTAATGAAATAGCATGTTCTTTTCATCTACACTCTCATATATATATATATTTTTTTTTTTACATATATATATATGACAAGTAAGTATGTTTTGAAACAGTAAGCAGGTTTAAAATTAGAAAATAGAATGGCTTTCACCGTAATTTTTCCTAAAGAAATTTCAGTCTGATAGTGGGGTTTAGAACCCTCAGATAAATGGAAAAAGATGAGTATTGACGTACATGGGAGTCAAACCCACATCTTTGGTTATCCAGACCACTGTGCTACCATTACACTAACACATCACCCATCTCCTTCCATTCAAATTAGAAGCTTCATTCTTAGCAAGTAAATGACAAGTAAGAATGTTTTGAAACAGTGAGCGAGTTTGAAATTAGAAAATATAAGCTTTCCCCGTATTTTTTACTAAAGACATTTTTAGCCTGATAGTGTTTCAAAACATACTTACTTGTCATTTACTTGCTAAGAATGTTTTTATCATATATATGTATATATATATAAATACACACACACACACTCACACACACACACACACACACACACACACACACACACACACACACACACACACACACACACACACACACACACACACACACACACACACACACACACACACACACACACACACACACATATATATATATATATGATTATATATATATACATATATTATTATATATATTTATATATATAAATATATATAATATATATATATTAACCGCTGAGTAGCCCAATTTACATATCGAGTGGGTTAATCGGCCGGGTGCACCGAAAACCATAAACGGAAAAAATGAAACGAAATTTCATTTCCCACTCTTAGTACGGCTGTTACTTAAATATAAGTATGTACACGTACATACATATATGTATACAGACGTACAGTAGTATGTATATATATATACATACATGCACACATATATATTCCCCGCTGTTACACGTCTATTTCGTTCTTACTGCTACCACTTTCGCTGTATCTTTACCCTCTCTAGCAGTCACTCTCTCTGTTAGCTTCTTCCTCACCCTTCACTCACTCTTCTCCTCCTCCTTCTTCCCGTTTGACCTGTGCGTAATTATTTTCTTTCGCACCCTTGGTCTGGCAGGTCGCTTTTTTTCTCTCTCGTCTACGATTTCACAGAACTTACGTTCACCGAAATCACAGACTAGATCCCTTCTTCCTCCCGTTAGACCTGTACGGAATTCCTTCCTTGCCCACATTCCAACCAGGTTTAATGGTCTTTATTCTCTCTCGTTCACGATTTCACCGTATTTAAATTCATAGAAATTTGGGACTTGACTCCTTCTTCCTCGCTTTTCGTTGCTTCTCCATTTTTGTTTGTTTAGACCCATGTCCCCTTTATTTACGTGTCTCAACGATTTTTTTAGCCGTTGCTCGCACCAACCGGAGGTATATGGTCTTTAAAGCGATGAAATACCAATGATGGTTGCAAGATCACTGATGAAGGACTTTATTCATATATATATATATCTGTATATACATATATTTATATGCAAATATATACATACATATAAGTATATAATATATATATATATATATATATATATATATATATATATAGTAATAATAATAAACGTGAAGACGAAAATCCAAAGAGGGCTCGATAAGGATAAATATATAAGAACCCTAGAGCAAATATTTATTAAAATAACAGATTAAAGTTTAAGCAAAGAAACGCTACTTTCACCTTTAACGAATCTTCTGAACCTAAAAAAAATTAATATGTGAACGCAGAAGTAAATATTTCAAAAAATGTTGCAATCGAAGGAAAACTGGAAGACGATACTTTGGTTCGTGAAGACATTCCCTTGCCAATGAACGGCAGAAATACGTCGTTATGTGAAGCGAAGAGAACTATTTTACGCAAAGAATCATTCGGTTGCCTAAATAGAATATTAGTCTACGACTCCATTTAAACCATAAACGTGGTTTTGTCTTTGAGTGTAATTGTTCTCATCGGTTCACATAACGACATATCATCTCCGCTTTTTTTCCGTTCATTGCCAGAGAACGTCTTCACGAACCAAAGTATCGTCTTCCTGTTTTCCTTCGGTTGCAATGTTTTTCAAAATATTTACTTCGGCGTTCACAGATTGACATGTTTTACTTTCAGAAGATCCCGTTAAGGGTGAAAGCAGCGTTGATTTCACAATATAAAATCATTCTCGTACCTTACGTTGGATTTGTAGCTTTTTTCCTTCTACCAATTTAATCATATTCACTATAAATACATATATGATATATTTAATAAGAAATATGGTAAATATGTGACAGAAAACTTAAATAAAAAGAATTAAATAATGACTATATATTAAATGTACAAGTTGAAAATAATGCTTATACTAGATACACGTTGTGTAAAAATCGTTTCTGACTAGGAAGAAAACTGCGAGATAACACAGATATGAGTATAAGCAATATGAATGGTAAAAATGACACTATTTGCTAATCATAGAAATATATCAGGCTTGATTTTCATTGAGGTGTAACAAAGTCTAATAACAACTAAACAGAGTCAGCTTTAGATTTATTCCAGCTGCAGTCAATCAGATGCCGTTTTGATAGATAAAGAACCAATGAATCACTTCATCACCAGAATGCATCATGTAGCAGTACAATTGACAAAATTCATCAGGGAAACTGAAGAATACATAATACTACTGGGTGACAATGTAAAATAAATTATATGATCATGATGCTGAGAAAGAGAATTCGACGTCGATTTTCTGGAATACACTTCAAACAACAGATATCTTTTAGTTGAATATTCTGAATCAATAAATCGTAAATGTTTAGCTATATTACATAAACACACACACACACACATATCCATAGGTATATAAATCTCTGCGATTCTGTCAAAACACGTAAAAAGAGAGAGGGGCGTAGTGTGACTACCTCATACGACTCCTCTTTCTTTACATCTGCTGCCTGCATGAATGTATGTGTTTGTAAAATGAAGGAAGGGGAAGGTAAAAAACTACGCTGTGTGTGAGTGTATGTGTAGGTGTGTGTTTGTGTAAATGTATGTGTGCGTGTGTGCGTGTGAATGTATGTCTGTGAGTGTGTATTTTTGTGTGTCTGTATTAACGCGTTTATATTCATATACTCATATATATAAATGTAATGCATATGCACATACACGCACACACATATACACATACGCATTAGCGCATGGAAAATAATTCTAGTATATATATATATATATATAACAAAGGAATTGTGGTAAGGAACCAGATGGACCATAACGCACCAGAGTACCCAATACTTAGGGTAGTAGAGTGTGAAATAGGAAAAAGTATTGCCCCGACGGCAGAGCTCACGCCGTCTCTACGGCTATTTCTGGACATATATATATATAAAGTATATATTATTCAAAATCACTTCACTTTCTCATCAACAAATTTAATTTAAATGTAAAGGATGCAATGAAGATTATATAGGGGAAACTAAATTCACACTCAGAAACAGAATGACAATTCATCGCCAACAATTACGAGACCCTACCTCAAGACAGATACCACTCAGTGGACATCTAGACATATGCGCAAGCGATAAAACACCAACATTCCAAGTCTTCCCATTTTATCTTTGCGCTGACAATACAACAGAACAAATACGTATGAATAAGGAAAATATGTTTATTCAAAAATATAGACCAGCATTAAATATAGTTTAATATATATTATGTCAACACCATAACATGTTAACCATCCAAACAGACACATACATACACACACACATAACACTTTAGAAAATAAAAACCAGAACTAAATAAACCTTAACATACGTTAATACTCTAACACCATAACATGTTAACCCCCCCCCACACACACACATAACACCCTCTTCTATATTCGAAAATAAAAACCAGAACTAAATAGGCCTTAACTTACGTTAATACTCTCACACTTTAACATGCTAACCATACCACCACACGCACATACACACACATATAGCACTCATACACACACGCACATAACTCCCTCCACCATTTCTACTTATGGAATCATTTTCCTACACACACACGCACACAAATATATATTCTCTCCATCTTAACATGCTACCCATACTTCCACACATACATATAACACCCTTACACACACACGCATAACTCCCTTCCTCATTTCTACAAATAGAATCATTTCCCTACACATACAGACATCAGAACACAATTAAAAATATATATCTCTATTTTCTTTATTTCAATAGAAAGTCTGAATTTTGACACCCCAGCTCATCAGCCATACTCACCAACCAGAACAAATCTCCCCATGCCTTTTTTCTTGACCATTATCTTTTGTTTGGCACAAAACTCTCTAAATGGCAACAAAGAACCCAAAACTACGAACTGCCGCGAACTTTAATGTAGTTATTCCTGTGACAATCATAGCCAATCAAATTACATTTATAACAAAACAAATTTTTTGAGCCACATTTTTAAGTGAAAAGAACCCTCAAACACGAACTGGCGCGAAAGTTGATGTAATTATTCACGTGACTGCATCAACCAACCAAATTTCACTCATATATGACCAAACAATCTGAGACCCCCCCCCCCCTTCTTTTTAAAGGCAAATACAATAAGAAGTCTATAACGCGAACTGGCGCGAAATTTATTATAATTATTCACGTGACAGTCATCAACCAGCCAAATTACTTTTCTAAAATTTTTCCATAGAAAATTCGAACACCAACCAGACGCGAGAAAAACCACAAACCCTCCAGCTCAATTCTACCTATGAAAAACACGAGAACTGCGAAACCGGTAAAGGAACCAAATAAATATGTTTTGCAGACTCCTGCAATAGGAATTTGTCGATCTTGGATTTGCAGAAACTTAGCGCTGATGTTGGATGCGATATGTGATCTATATTGTTGATATAAGATGTAAGTTATATATTTTACACTCAGCCTCACCGCTATGTCCGGGTCAGTATAAAATATTTTCCTGGGTCCTGTATTTTCGTTGCTCTGGTAATGCGGCTGGACTGCCGACTGCTATATCTGATTTGCTAAGCTGTCTGAACGTAATCTTATTACTCTGGGGTCTCACCTCATCCGAGTGCTAAAGCTACAGACCGATTATGCATATACTCTAGCTTGGCCGTACACTAAAGCTTCGTCAATGCTGTACTAAAATGATATTTACTCCTAGAATTAACGATTAACTGATTAATTAAATTAGATAATTCTATTGATTGATTAATTATTGCAGTTTGTTTGATAACTTCTAGTCGACTGCTTTATTCGGTTTGTATAAAGGGATTCATTCCTTTACCTCAAATTAGAATACACCGCCTAAGCGGGGGTTACCTCCCTTGGAGAAAACCACGTGTCTGTGGCGACTTTTAAAGTTACAACATACCCGCTTTGGCTAAGAACGAAAGAGTTGCTGAAGAAGTAAATCCTAAGTTCTGTCGTCAAAAACCATTATATTGCAGACGCCTGCAATAGGAATTTGTCGATCTTGGATTTGCAGAAACTTAGCTCTGATGTTGGATGTGATATTGTGATCTATATTGTGGATATACGATGTAAGTTATATATTTTACACTCAACCTCACCGCTATGTCCGGGTCAGTATAAAATCTTTTCCTAGGTCCTGTGTTTTCGTTGCTCTGGTAATGCGGCTGGACTGCCGACTGCTATATCTGATTTGCTAAGCTGTCTGAACGTAATGTTATTACTCTGGGGTCTTACCTCATCCGAGTGCTAAAGCTACAGACCGATTATGCATACACGCTAGCTTGGCCGTATACTAAAGCTTCGTCAATGCTGTACTAAAATTTATATATATATATATATATATATATATATATATATATATATATATATATATATATATAACGAAGGAAATGTGGTAAGGAACCAGGTGGACCATAACGCACCAAAGTACTCAATACTTGAGGTAGTAGAGTGGGTAATAGGAACCAGTAAGACCCCGACAGCTGAGCTCAAGCCGTTTCGACGGCTAATTCTCAGAATTAGCCGTCGAAACGGCTTGAGCTCAGCTGTCGGGGTCTTACTGGTTCCTATATATATATATATATATATATATATATATATATATATATATATATATATATATATATGCAGTCCACTTAGGTGTAGTCCAGTTATGGCGGAGTGTCACTCTTTCTGATAGAGAT
>OZ024749.1:2924600-2932100 GCA_964016885.1 Eledone cirrhosa
TGTTGTTGTCAAAAATGGGTGGGAAACCATGCCTTTCCGAACGTCTTGTCTGACTGACGGCTTTCAAATCTATATCTGGTGACCTGAGGTCACAGAGCAACTGACTTTGCTTCTATGTCCATCACAGGCTATGACCAATTATAAATCCCACACAAATTATAACCATATATATTTGAGGAAGCGTTTTGCCTCCGCATTCGTCTATATGTTTGCTTAGAGGGATCTTTCTAGTTTACGGGGTTCTGATTTAGTACCTAGGACTGTCATGCTTCGTCGGAGTATCAGCCCCATCTGTCCTACATAAAGATCGTGGCAACCTCGACAGGGCGTGGCAAAAATTAAGTTTCTCGAATTGCACGAGAAGTTATTTCTATATAAAAGAAAGAAGTCACTGAACATGGGCCATAATAATAAAAAAGAAAACGTCCGTTGACCCGGTCTTCTATTTTGTTGCGTTAAGTTCTTATTGTAGATTTCCATGGGTCTAGGAAATTGGGCTTTAGTGTTTGGTATATATGACTCTATTAGTTCTTTAACCGGAAATGTTTTAGCCATATGTTGTCGAAACGATCTCCATTTTCCAATACTTTAGTATAAATTAACACCTCTTCCATCAAGCCGTTGTTCTTTCGAACAAGAGTGAAGTTGATGTAAGAGGATTGTGCTTGTGGGATTCGATGTTGTATTAGTTTTTGTTTTAATTTTCATATTCATGACTGTGGCTCCGCTGTTGTTTTTATGATAGTTGATATTGTAAATGGATGAATGGTGTGTGGTTGAGCAAAGAAGAATTCTTAGCTCTTTGCAGCCTCCCTGTTTTCATTCTGAATCAGTTATTCTCCTCTATTTCCCCTTTTCCTCTTCCGCAAACATCAAGTGGCGGTTTTCACTCATGAACATCGTCACATGACAAAGTCTCGGTTTCAGAGATATTTGAACAAGAGGAGTAGGATATTATGTTTTGAGTGTGTGACTTGCATGAGTTTAGCAGGGAATTATTTCATACATAGCTACACAAATACATCCATCCATCCATCCATTCATCCATATATACATAAATGCATGCATATAAACATACATACTTACTTTGAGCGTACATTCATATATGAATACATAGGTACATACACACATATACATCATGCAAACGTACATACATACTTACATTCATACAGACACACAAACATGCATACATACTTACATTCATACTTACAAACATGCATACATACATACATACATACATACATACATACATACATACATACATACATACATACATACATACATACATACATGGTGGCTGCCAACTCGTTTTCGAGTACGGCCACTACTTTATATCCATATAGGAGAACCCCTACCGATGCGCTGAACGAGCGTGACTTTTTAGTCCAGCCAGCGACTTGAAAACTCTGGTACAAACACTACACTTGTGACAATTATTGACACATAGTGCTGGGCCCATGGTACCATGTGATGACAAGTGCAGAGAGATCTCCAGATATAAAGCAATGCCTGTGCCGTGAAGCTTTTATAGTGAGCAAAGGCACTGCACAAAGCCAGTCCCACTCTCTTAACCAAGATGATATTTACCAAAAAGAAGAACAAATCAACATCATTGGATACCATCAGGGTTGCAGGTGTTATATCAGAGTTTTCCTTCTCCTAGAATTCTGCCTTGACAAAGGCTAAGGGGTCATCTCCCCCGGTGATTTTGGATTGCCATTGACTCTTAAGAGCTTCTTTGACAGGTTTTGTTTTTAGTCCTGCAGGATGTCCAAAGTCACCCTCCTCACCAAGATACCTTGGTGGGGTTGCCAGTTTAGTCGCCAACGACCCGACCATGAGGCAGGTTGTACTGGGATACATGTTACCAGTAGCACCAACTGGTGACCTGACATTACATACATACATACATACATACATACATACATACATACATGCGTATAGTCGATTGTGTAGTGTTTAGGTTTACATTTACGGTTTACGTTTTGTGTTTATTGTTCGTTTAGTTGAAGTGTGTCGAAATATGTAGAAATTTGACTGTGTGGGATCTAAAATTAGGGTTAGATTTAGTGTTAGAAGTAGGATTAGAATTAATGTTCGTATTATTGTTAGTAGAGTTACCGTGAATGGTTGCCTCCAGATTTTATAATTCTTCGTCAGACTAACTGAATATAGCATCTTGCTTAGCAACTTTGTTAACCGTCGAAGTATGTATATATGTATTCCCATGAGTCCAGCTCACTCTAACGGTTTCGGTTAGGTACCAGCTTCCTATTGAAATTGCGGTGGTTGTTGGTGTTGTGGCGTGGTGTCTGCTATATAACTATGGGTGGTTATTGGTGTTGTGGTGTTGTGTCTGCGACTGTGTTTGTAGTTGATACAGAACTAAGGGTGGTTGTTGGTGTTGTGGTGTGGTGTCGGCGACTGTGTTTGTAGTTGATATAGAACTAAGGGTGGTTATTGATGTTGTGGTGTGGTGTCTGGCGACTGTGTTTGTAGTTGATACAGAACTAATGGTGGCTATTGATGTTGTGGTGTGGTGTCTGCGACTGTGTTTGTAGTTGATACAGAACTAAGGGTGGTTGTTGGTGTTGTGGTGTGGTGTCTGCGACTGTGTTTGTAGTTGATACAGAACTAAGGGTGGTTGTTGGTGTTGTGGTGTGGTGTCTGCGACTGTGTTTGTAGTTGATACATAACTAAGGGTGGCTATTGATGTTGTGGTGTGGTGTCTGCGACTGTGTTTGTAGTTGATACAGAACTAAGGGTGGTTGATGGTGTTGTGGTGTGGTGTCTGCGACTGTGTTTGTAGTTGATACAGAACTAAGGGTGGTTGATGGTGTTGCGGTGTGGTGTCTGCGACTGTGTTCGTAGTTGATACAGAACTAAGGGTGGCTATTGGTGTTGTGGTGTTGTGTCTGCGACTGTGTTTGTAGTTGATACAGAACTAAGGGTGGCTATTGGCGAAAGATGCTTAGTATGGTTCTTGCTTGGGTGCATCGTCGCATATGTGCGTGCGGCGTATAAGTTTGTTCCTGGTGACATGACATTTTAGCCTTTGTGGATATGCTGAGTCAGCTGGAGGAAGACATCTCTTTTGGCTTATTCCTCATCAAAGCTAATGTTGGTCTTTCCTGGAGCTAACGATAGCGTACAGTCGAGCAGATTTAGGGAATCATAGACTGTTGGGTGTTCAAGGTCATACTTAATGGTGCTGTATAGTTGAATAACACTTTATATATTTCCTCCGTGTCGCCCCTGGAATCGGTCACCACTATTGCATCATTTACGTATTTACGATACAATGTACTGTGTCGTCCGGAGGGAGTAAAGTGCTTTTCTTTCCAGACTATCCATTGTTACAATTGCCAGGGTTCCGATGATCGGGATCCTGTTGGAAAAGATTTTGTATTGTCATTTTGAGGATATTTTGTGAAGGAGTTCTATAAGTTCCCGGTTATTTCCAAAGTGTTCGGATATGTGTGTAATGGTTTTAGTAGTCATGCTAGGAGCCAGTCAATTTTCTGGATAGGTGATCTAGTGCTGGCCATGATCGCCCGTACTTTCAGATGGGTTAGGTCTCTGGTGTCTTATGAGTCTTGGTAAAACAGTGGAATTAGGGGTCTGTATGCAAAGAAGGCTCTGTATTTGTGTCTTTAGTTTCATGCTATCAGAGACACTTATCCACAGATTGTTTCACAGGTTTTCTATTAGGCCCGTATTGGTGTTGTGTTATATGTATGTACTGCTTTGCGAGAGGTTTGTTACGGCAGAAATACAAACACACTTAACTCAATGTAACACCTTCACAGTGAAATCCGTTGGTTACAACACATCAAATACACCATTAACAGACGAATTAAGCACATTACAAAATACAACAACAACATTTAATGTCAGAACATGGCTAACAGCATACGTAGATACAACATATGAGTTAATTTCTAACGCAACATATCAATATCAACAAATAAACTATAACTTTAAACACAATATACCAACAACAAGAGAAGAAGGCATATTATATCACATAGGCACACAGAAAGGTTAGAACAGATTGGTGGATATGGCAGGGTAAACTCAGGAACATAAACAGAACAAGAAATGACTTGCGAAGAGGTTTTGTCATATTTCAATACGGGTGCTTTGTGTGGTTGCTATCTACTACACATAACTCCACTCGTTTGTCTGATACTAGGTCCCCTAGCTTTCTATTCTTGAGTAACCTCAGGACTGACCTTACTCTATCTGACAGTTTGTATGTTGGCTGATGGGAAATAGAAGGGCACCTGTGTGTGTGTATGAGTGTGTGTGTATGAGAGTGTGTGTATGAGAGTGTGTGTGTATGAGAGTGTGTGTGTGAGAGTGTGTGTGTGTGAGTGTGTGTGTGTGTCTATAAGTTAGTGAGTGTGTGTGTACGTACGAGAGAGAGAGAGAGTGAGTGAGTGAGTGAGTGAGTGTATGTATCTGTCAGTGTGTGCGTGTGTGTGTATCTGCGTGTGTGTTTGCGTATGTGAATCAATATAAATGTAAACCATCAGTAATCACATAATGACCAACAATGCCTACATTCAAGAAGACCAATGAAAATGTCTTCAGAAACTTTAAATTCTCTGACTATAATAACTACAACACTGCTGCAGACTGTCTGTCGCTCTCAAGATTCTGCTAATTCAAAACTGAATAATATACTGAGATAAAATCCCGACAGAATCAACTTTAACATTTATACTTCAAGCTCGATAAAATTAAGTATCAGTGAAATATTTAATCGATTACATTCATTTCGCTTCAACATTGAGGCGTTCTGTGTTTGAAAGTTGTTTTTTTCTCCTTTTGGAGACATGAGTGGATACGACTAAATTACGGTTAAACAGTCGAACACTTATGTTATGAGGGAATAGTCACGTTGTAACTGATTTACAGGGACACTCTTACAGATATACATTATAGCCACATATGCACACACACACACACATCACCCCCCCCCCCCCCACACACACACAGACAGACAGCCACTCACACACACACACACACACACATATATATATATATATATATATATATATATGTATACATATACATATAAGAGAGATGGTATTATTGATATAACTTATTACTACATAATTCAATAGAATTATGTTATAAGAAGCCGATGTATGAATAAAACCGTATCTCTTATTCATTATATTGAAACTCCGGTTGATACCTTACGAGACAATTCTAAGGAATACAGATTGTAAAGGGTTTATGTCTGTTTCCGAAAAAGTCGGCGGATTATATCATCAACCAAATATTTTTCCTATATCTATATATATAAAGTTGTAGATCCTGTCTGTTTGTTTATTTGTTCACGAACTCCTCCTATACTTTTGGAGATAGACCCCCCCCCCATAACCATACATTGCCGAGGGTACTTTGATAAGTATATTTCATATTAATCAAAGGGTTCCTCAGGGACCCACGGGGGGCATAAATTCCTGCTGAAAATTTGTCCCCTTCACTTTATATGTAACTTAAACCATAGGTAAATGACAAGATATGATGGCTATTCACAAAATTTGTGAAAATTGTGGAAGCCCATAACTTGAGTATTGGATCTTCTATTAATTAAACGTAAATCAAGAAAAAAAACGCACCTCTGTTTTATAGTAAAATTTAGCTACTTTAGACATTTTATCTATGACAACAAAAATTATTTGTTAATGCCTCTACTTTTATTAAATTTTCCCTTTAATTTTTTCTCCATAAATTATGTCACTGATATCATAATTTTCATCATTTTCTTTAAAAAATGTGGCTAGTATATTTATATATATATATATGTGGGGGGGGGGGGGTCTATGTGAGTCCCGTGTTCAATCAAGGCTAATCACAGTTACGAAGTACTCAAAACATAAGTAGAATGAATACATAATGTTTAATATTAAAATGTTTTTGTACAGGACTAGAAGTGTTTCACTCAAAAGACATTATGAGGAAGGACGACTTTTTCACACCCATAAAACTGTTGGTATTTTTATGTTTTCTGGTGGTCGGGGACTGAGGTCATCTCAAGAACACGCACTCTTGAAAAAGACTACATTTGGGTTTATGTGAGAATTCTATGTCCTATTTATTTATTTATATATTTATTTGTTGGCTTTGTGTGTATGGTATGTATATTCGAGTTAATATATATATATATAAATATATATATATAAATATATATATATATATATTTATATATATAAAATCAGCGAGAATCGTATTTCGGCGGGTAGAAATAATCGAAACGAAATTTCCTAGTTGTGTTGTCAAGCGCGCCATGGACCAAAAGAGACCAGAGCAATAAACTTATGTTATAAAGGCCATACAAACTGAGACGGCGGTTAACAAGCTATCAACCACATAACCCCCCCCCCCCCCCCCCCCACACACACACACAAAAAAAAAAAAAACGAGGCAAGCTAAACGGGTCGAACAAAATAAATGAAATATTTACCCGGACCCCAGGAAATGATGGTATAATCCATTACAGGATTTCTGCGACACCTAAATCAATAATACTGTGTCTGCTTAAAAAGATAAGCTTTTGGTATAATGATCGAACAAGGATGTCACTTTTTCAACAAGTATTTTGTTCTGTGTCAGCGTTTGGAATCACACAGTGTTTTGTAGTAGTGAAAGAACATGTGTAGCAGGGGAGAAAACCTCAAATTTTGGCAAATGAATTCAGTATGTGTAACTCATTGCAAAAATTGCAAAAACAGCACAAATCGAATTAAGCTCTCGACCGAGTAGTTTTTCAATTAAACTTAAGCAATTAATCAGTCAATAGAAGTATCTAAAAAAAATTAACTGGTTAATTGTTATGTTACACTCGGGGGGTTTAATTCATATATATATATTAATATATATATATATATATATATATATATATATATATATATATATATATATATATAGAGAGAGAGAGAGAGAGAGAGAGAGAGAGAGAGAGAGAGAGAGAGAGAGAGAGAGAGATTCACTCTACATGGCTAAATAACTCAGATTACATTTATTGTATTCAGCCATGTAGAGCGAAATTTTGTTTTAATTTGAATTTGGCAAAGCCGGCCATTTATCGCTCGTATACAGGAAACTGACTGGCCAGTCTGCTGATATGCAAATCTGGCTGATCACTGGATCTGCTAATATGCAGATGTGACTGATCAGCCAGTCTGCTAATATGCAAATCAGGCCGATCAGTCGCTGCGTATTTTTGAAAATAGCCTATATTTTCATTAGTTCTGACAGTTTGGCAGGTGAACAGTTAGCTGTACTGATGAAGGGTGATATCTAGAAACATTAGTCTCTACAGTTCTGTTCGCATGCCAACAGAAGAGCAAGAATGAAGTGGTCATTCTCCTGACATGGCTATAAAATTGAGGCTTGTTTGCAAAATTGCAAACGAATCGAATGTTATTATTAATATTCGAAAAACTCAGATTAGATTTATATATATATATTTATATATATATA
>OZ024749.1:2937100-2963120 GCA_964016885.1 Eledone cirrhosa
TAAGAGTTTTTATTCTGTTAAATAAATAGCCAAACTTATCAATGGGAACTTCCTTATATTGGAAGATAGTAATTGTCAAGAGGATTGGTTAAAATTCGTTATAAAGACAGATAAATCTATCATGGCATTTGGTGGGAGGTAGGGGTGGCTGAACTTGCCGGTAGAACAAAGAGGGAGTGGGGAAAGCCAGTCAGACGTTGAAAGTGGAATCTATACAGAAGATTCTAATGATAGTGTATAAAAGGTAGAACAAATTGTACTGGAGAAAAGCAGGGGGGTGAAAGAATAGGTAGATCGAAAGGGAGTAGTATAAAACTATTTATAAAAATAAATATATAAAGACAATATTGATAGTGAGAAATGTGAAAAAAAGAATAACAGCTGCTAAAAATTAGTAGGTATTGCTAAGCAATAGAAAAGTTTAATAGGTAGAGAATGGGAAAAATCGAAGTTGTAGTTGGTAGTGAAAAAAATTTGTATAAGCCGGCTTTACAGGGGGTCTAACACCGCTGCTATAAATAGTTAGTAAAGCGTAATCAGCCAATGCTATCTTACGATGACAGGTTAAAGATGAGAACAAAAATACTAAATACGGAATTTAGAAATTGTAGAAATGGAGTAGTAACAAAAAAGAAACAATTACGGGGTCTAACACATCTGCTATAAAAAGCGTAATAGGCCAATTCTATCTTGAAATTATAGGGAGGCGGTACTGAGGCTACAAAGGACCGATAGGCTGCATCGGGGTAGGCGAAAGGTGAAAGACAGACGAGGAAGGAGATCTGGGGTGGAAGGAATAGGATGAAATGAGGGAAGAAGGGAACGTAATGGAAAAGAAAAAAAGGTTACTTCTACCTATGTAAACAGGGGTTTCCCCTAACAAAATCGGCAAAGGGGGGGGGGTATCACCCGTTGTCTATCCACCCGGGTCGTTATGGGCTTTCAGGGCGAAGTACGTCCTACGCAATCTGTGTTAGCATGCGGTTACCAGTTCGTCTTACTTGCTTAGGTGTTGGTCCTTAGAAAACAGCATTTGTAATGTTTCCTCCGAGCATAAGTTACACGGACGGCGTCCTCCCGTGTAAGAGTTAGCTCTGGACAGTAAGCCCCAAGTGAGATTGTAGGTTATATTTTTATCTTTGAGGTCCCAGATATGGACGTGTTATTTTTAACTAAAGACATTTTGTTCTATTCCATCCCGCCCGTCCTCTCAATCTATTTTATTTCTCATTTATTCTTCTGATGAAGGACTGGCGTCCGAACCTTTGAGACCCTCTTCCTGCTATATCAAGCGTTAACCTAATAGATACCTTCCATATACTGTACCAATTGTGTTGTTATTTCTGTTTACCTTTTACACACACACACACGCACACGTACACACAAACACACACATACACACACACACACACCCATATATATATATATATATATATATGTGAATGCGCATGGCTTAGTGGTTAGAGCATTAGGCTTGAATTCGAAAGGTTCTACGGATTGAACGACTTATGAGATTAATTACAGAATAATGAAAATCAACCGACTATAATAACTAATCATATCGAGACAAGATCATTTGATTCAGGGAATATTGTGTGTTTATAATTCCACATATAATTTGATTTAGTATGTCCTCTTATGTAAGTTGTGCCTTACAATATTGAATGGTTGTTGGCTGCTATGTTTTGTAGTCAAAAGTTCTATTTGCACATCCTGGACCTTCTACGTATGTTTCTCCTCTCTTATCACATGTGCGTTTTTTGTCTACTTATTAACAATGATAATATTGACACTACTACTACTACTACTACTATTACTACTACTACTACTACTACTACTGCTACTAATAATAATAATAATAATACCGCCGCCGCTGCTACTACTACTACTACTACTACTACTACTAATAATAATAATAATAATACCGCCGCCGCTGCTGCTACTACTACTACTACTACTACTACTACTACTACTACTACTACTACTACTACTAATAATAATAATAATAATACCGCTACTACTACTACTACTACTACTACTACTACTACTACTACTAATGATGATGATAACAATAATAAAAATAGAAAAGGAAACAAAAGATGAAAATATGGCGAGAAAAAAGGGAAAAAGAATGAAAAAAAGAAACGGGACAAGCGGGGATAGTAAGAGTTGTAGTGTCGCAGAAGAGAGTGGAGAGTTGCTGGGGGCGGGTGATTGGATGTCGGGCCTAGGGCATGGGGACAGAAGGGCTTCACCCAGCGGAGAAAACCACAGTAGCATGTCGCGTACATTGGCCACAGACTCCCGCTGCAATAGCCACCCCACCCCGCTGGGCTACTTCTAATTATTATTTAGTTGTGGATTGGCAGTATCGGTACAGGGTGGGACTCCATGCTTTGTCGCATAGAGTTACGGCCCTTGTCATTCTGAGTTCAAATCTCGCCGAGGTTGACTTTGCATTTCATCCTTACAGGGTCGATAAAATAAAGTACCAGTAATGCACTGATTAATTGCTGGCCTTGTACCAAAAGTCCAAAAGTAGAAACAATTATTTAGTTGTGATGAGCATATTAATTGCTCACATCCACTGAAGAGCCCCCATTGATTAATATCTTATTAATCAATTGAGAAACAAAGTTCTATTTAGATCATGTCTGGATGTGGTTATTTATTATAGCCGCTATATTTTCATTATTCTTTAAGTAATCTCTATCCGTAGTTAATATTTTCGTCACTCTGGTGGTTTTGTTATCCCTTACTAGCAGAATAGCCCGGCGTTGTTCGGTATTCTAAACATAGATTGGCATGTTTATCCCTCCTTTCTGAAACAGTACAGAGAAGTCCGAAATACCTCGGCCTCGGGATGGTGTCTACATTTTGTGCTTATAAAAAAAAATTCGTCGTAGATTACATAATTGGGTGCCTGTGAGTAAAATGTTCAAACCACGAAAGCCAAGACGATAGGGTTAAGTAAAAAGGCATTCGACAAACCGAACAAAGCAAAGAATCGCTGCTTTCATCCTTAACGGGATCTTTTGAAACTAAAAAAATCAATCTGTGAACGCAGGAGTAAATAGTTCGAAAAAAGGTTACACACTATATATATATATATATATATATATATATATATATATATATATATATATATATATATATATATATATATATATACACTATATATATACATATATACACACACACACACAGATACCGAAGTCAGACTTAGGTTACGAGATGGGGATACATCGAGTTCTTAATTGTAGTCTACAAATCGCACTCAAGTACCCATTTATAATGATAAGCAGGGTATTGTCTTGTAGTGTGGGGGTGAGGGATATAGTTAGGAAGTAGTTATTGAGATGAATTGGTTAGCGAGAAAGCGATGTTGCAGTCTCGGGTTTAAAAGTTGAGTTATTTTATAGTGAGAGAATTTAGCCTTCAGTTTGTGGTTGCAGTATAACGATCGCTCGATTCTGTCATTTAGTAATTTGTTTTGGGATTTTAAGATATAAAAGAGTCCAAGGTTGCATAATCTACAGTACTTCAATTCACTCCGATATGCACCAGCGCTGGATAGTTTATCACATTTCAAGATAAACTGCATTCTCGGAGTTGCCAGGTCTTATTGGCGAGCGTAGTCACAAGACGGTGTTTAGGATGCTTAATCGAAAATCGATGACGATACCAGAGAGATTTAAAGGAGGTAGTAGTAGACCCAATGTAATACCATTTCTGGTCGTTCGATTCAACGGTGCATTGATAAACAATGTTGGACTCTAGGCATTTGTTCTTCAATGGGCATCTTTCGGGTAGGTGGCAGTTGCAGTTTTTGTTGTGGGTAGCCGGTATACCATGGATAGGTTGGGATAACAGTTCAGGTGGGTTGTGTAATACCCACCTCCCATTTGGTGGTTGGGTGACCGATATTACGTTATGCTCATCTGTTACTAAACTATTTTGTTTTGTAGTGTTGTTTAATAATTGCTTTAAGTTAAGTTTTTTATGTATGCTTCAAGGTTTGGTGCGGTGGAGTATGATAGCTTAATAGTCTTAGAGTTTAGAATCTTACTGTATTTATGGGAACTAGGGAAATGCTTGTTAATTAACCTAAAGAATGAAAGACATACTTTTGTATTAATCGAAGCATTAAACATGGGATTATACCAGATATACTTTCTACAACGTGATTTATTTGGTGATGATTTTCTATTAGTATGTCTCGTGGTACTGTATGTGTGCGCTTGTATTTCTGTACCCCGGTTATATATTCTTTGATTGCGTGTGCAGCTATGTATGTTATGAAGATTCTTATCAATGTATTCTATTTAATCACGGTTGTCTGCATTCCTTAATGCGTTATTATAGTATTCAACATGTTCACTGAAAATCTTAGACGATAGGCGAGAGATTCCGAGAGAAATACTACGGGGAACCGATTTGATCATGGAAAGAGGGTGATTCGAATTAAAATTAATATAGGTAAGGTTCTCATTTATCTTGTGGAAGGGTCGTATCAGTCCAGTATTCAAATTAAGAGTTGCGTCAAGGAAATTTATGACTTTAAGATTGTATTCGTACGTTATTTTTAGATCCAGTTCACTAAAAGAATTTCTAATGTTTTTTCTGTAGCCTTTTAAGATTGGTTATTTAAGTTATTAACTAATAAAAGCGTGTCATCTCTATATATTCCCCCCTATAGATTACTAAATTTTCCATGTAGTATGTAAGCTATGTAAATTCCCACAAGATTCGTGACCTCCTCTGAGTCGTCAGAGCCCATGGTGATATCGAAGTTTGTGGGTCTGTCCCTACGTTCCCAGTAGCAGTTATCAAGCTTCATAATAGTTTTCCTAGCCTCTAGAATAACATGAATTTCGTCCTCTGTTAGGTCGGAATTGAATTTGGCAAACGATAGGGCCTTACGTAAAGTACTGGGTGAGATTGAAGAGCAGTATTCGTCAATACTTTCTCTCTTCCTTTCTACTCTATTTTCTCCAATAACTTCCTTTAAGAAATACAAGGAATTTACATTTTAACCATTCTGCTCTGAGTAAATGGAAGTCGCAGCATTTGAAAATTGAGTTTCTGCAATCAAATAATTATTAATTATCAATTGCACATAGCATGACTTGGCTATATAACCACTGATGAAACATTTGTAGGCACTCGGAATAAATTACCTTTTTATGATGTCTACCTGTTATTATTCATTCTTTATATCCCGCCGAGGTTGACTTTGCCTTTCATCCTTACGGGGTCGATAAAATAAAGTACCAGTAATGCACTGGGTAATTGCTGGCCTTGTGCCTAAAGTAGAAACAATTATTCATTCTTTACATATATATATATATATATATATATATATATATATGGAATTAGGATTTAGCTTCAGGCATAGCTGTATACAGATATGTGTATATATGTATATATATATATATATATATATATATATATATGAGAGAGAGAGAGAGAGAGAGAGAGAGAGAGAGAGAGAGAGAGAGAGAGAGAGAGAGAGAGAGAGAGAATGCGAAGTAGTTTCAGATATTAAAGCCCTTTATTGATAATGCTGTGATAAAATTTCAATGACCACAGCGGTCATACGCTTCAGTGTCCCCATTGCCATGACCTCATCAGACAGATTCTTACATATTAAGGTTACGTTCCCGATGCAATCCAAATTGAAACGACAAGGGAACGGACGATGAGGGTGTTCTTGAATCCTTCGCCCGTTCCCTTGTGATCCCCAATTCACCGCCACAGCTTTGCGCAGGCGCAAATGTGAAGGACGTTGACCATCTAACTTCTACCCTAAAACATTCAGGCCGGTAATGTCACACACTCATAGAGATCGTGCCAGCCACTAAGTTGTTGTTTACTGCCAGTCGCTCTTCCAGTAGCAGCCAACGGAAATCTAGTGGTAGTGGTAGAGTATAAGTTTCAATAGGTTTCGATACTACACCTAAAATATGGTTGGACAAAAGAATTGGCCATCACCCGTGAAGAGAATATAAACTTAATTCTAGGCTCTAGATATTATGGTTTCACAATGGAAATTAAAATTGATAATAAGATTGAAAATTATAAATTAAAAGTTAAAATCTTTATTGAAGTAAATAAAAAACATAATATAATATATATATATAAATGTCGTTCACCTACCAAGAGGTTATCTGCTGATCTCATAGAAATCGTTCTCAGCAGATTTTATGTTGAGGGTTTCCATTTTCATATTTCATTCGAACATGCCCATAACAAAAATGGCTGGAACAATCTAGATATATGTTTTGGTGTAATGTTTGAAGAAATCTTTGATGAAATATTTTGAAAGAAATTAAAGAAATATTTGATGAATTAAATGACGGAATTCGTGGAAAAGATGCGTCGAAATGTTTAGTAAACAGTTTGAAATATTATGAAGAAAATGTTAAGAAAGCGTTCTGTGATTATTACATAATTAGTTATCCTACTATAATATGCATACAATGTATGTTTATGTAATTATTCTGTCTAATCAATAGGTAATTATCACTTATAAACTCAACTGAAGCAAATTGCAATTTATATGAGATGCGATATTTATTTGTTTCAATAGAAAACTATATTCATTCGTAATGTAAACTGTAAAGGTTGTTAGGGCGGTGGATTGGCAGTATCAGTAGAGGGTCGGACGCCATGCTTTCCAGCATAGTTTCGTCCCTTTACGATCTGAGCTCAAATCCCGCCGAGGTTGACTTTGCCTTTCATCCTTACGGGGTCGATCAAATAAAGTACCAGTAATGCACTGGGTAATTGCTGGCCTTGTGCCTAAAGTAGAAACAGTTATTTGTTAAGTAACACACATCATTTGTAACAGAGGCAGTGGCTTGGCTGTATCGTTAGATGGTCCCATCCCATGCTTTCCTGCATAGCGTTATGGCCCTTTATGGCTTAAGTTCAAATTGCGCCAAGTTTAACTTTGCTTTTCATCCTTATGATGTTGATAAAATAAAGCACCAGTAATGAACTGGGGTCGATTGGATTGACTTTACCCTATTGCAAAAGTGCTGGCCTTAAGCCTATAGTAGGAATCATTATTTGTAACAAGTAAAATGTTACAAATGTCACTGAAATTGTAATCTGCAACCTTCAACATTGGTATGTGTTTAGAATGTCTCGAGAAAGAGTCGCTGGAAATATTTTACGGGAAAAACCAGCTGGCAAAAGACCCAGGGTAGACGCTGAGCAAGATGCTTGGATAACATCCATGAGCTTGGCTGTTAACGCTTGGGGATCCAGTCGGTTCAGTTGGAAACATTTGCTTTTGTCAGGACCGGTTGGAAGGAGTGCTTGAGGACTCTGTCCCCATGACCCTCTCAGAAATAAGTGGCAGGTGAAGAACCCTATACAAAAATGAAGATAATTCTGCATGATATATTCTTAGCCATTCCTGGAAAGATCCAATCATTTCCTTCTAGATGCAAACACTTTTGAATACGGGCATATTTGATATGGCCATATTTAATATGGTTTTATGAAATTCCTTTCTCGATCATTACGTCACTGGAATGATCCAAGTGCCTGACATTTTCGTCAAGTCTCTTTAATATAGTTGCTATACAATTATATGCTTACATGGAAATCCTTCGGATGCATACTTTATTTCATTGTTCCCATATTGACATATTTTGTCACGCTAATTCTGCCTGACGTTATGTTAAAGATACTCGTGCCCACGGAATACTCAGCCATTTAAATTATAATAAAAGATGGATTGTTCTTGTAATTCAAACTCTTGAAATTGCCATAGACTGTGTCACTTCGGTTCGGTTCGACGATTAAATTAAGAATAAACGTTTCTAAGGGGGAATCAGCCACAAGTACATCTAGGATGCGGGCATTTAACTGGATTCTTCTCGGTGAAACTGACGGATGTTGTATCATTGAAATAGCTTTGATATAGAGCAAAAGATCAATAATATACTAAATAAGAACAGCTAAAACAACAACAACGAACATGAATAAAAGCAACCAAAAAATCCTGAATAACCTCAGCAACGACGATAACAACAAGGCCAATAACAACAACTCAGTACAGCTTCAATGATAACAGCAACGAAAACAACACCAGGGTCGCATACAGCAACACAGTATCACCAACGACAACAACAAATAGAACAACAAAAACAACATAAACATAAACAACAGAATCAATTACGAAAGCAACAACAACAGCAATCAACAAATAAAAAGATATAAGATAACTGAGAAAAGTGAAGTAGATGAAGCAATGATATAATAGATACGAGCCAGTGCCTCGTTCCGCCATAGTCAAATTCCTTGATTTTGGAAGAACTCATATGAAAGTCGGAAACGTCTTAGAAGAAGAAACAAATTTTAAGTGCGGTTAATGCTTGGATAAATAACAGAAACTAAGAAGAAACTGCCAGTCTGCATCTTCAACTGTCTTTATTATAATATAATGTACACTTTGAAAATTTGAATAACCTCTTCTAGAGAATATATTTCTGATGTTTACTATGGCTAGTCAAATGCAAGGCTACGAAATGGCAGATTTACCGGAGCTTCAGATCAAATGCCATGTCGTATCTCCTTTAGTTCTGTGGTCAATCTCTACCAATATCAATATACATCATTGTAAGAAACTCCATCAATTATTCTGTGTTGCCACACTATATAACATTTGGGGTTTATGTTGTTTAGCTTTAAACAGAAATTAAAAGATAACGCAGCCCAATGCCGTATCAACAATTTTAACAGGCTATGAATACAATGGCGCAACCTCTTCCCATGAATAAATCAGCAAAGTTAAAAATAAATACATTTACATGTCCATATTTGTGCTGAAGTCTCGGAACGATCATAATTTTGAGAATTTACAGTTCACTAAACCATCTTATTTTCTATAATTATTGTAAGATATATGGAATCTGTTTTCGGTTTTCCTCTTTTTCCAAATATATAGATAGTTTTTCACTTCTTTAATGTATCTTCGTTCCAATTTTTATTTCTTCAAATTCCCAGTCTCTCTGTATTTATTATTTTTTTCTTTCAATCGCTCATCATATATTAAAACCTAAATGTGTGTTTTATTTTCCGAGTAAACATTAACAAATTTATTTAGCTTAAACATTCAACATTTTTACATCCATCTCCACTGTAATACAATGTGACTGAAAAGCGATAGAACTAAAAATTTCCACAAACACAAAACGGATTTGAAACAGCTGCAAGATAGGAAACTGGTCAAAATATTTTATTATATATTCGACAATTATGCCACTCATCATACACACGGACATCCACGAACACGCACACACACGCACACATACACACACACACACACACACACACACACACACACACACACACACACACACACACACACACACACACACACACACACACACATTATATATATATATATATATATATATATGTGTGCGTGTGTGTGTCCGTGTGTGTGTATGTAATGGCAAGTGTGTAGCATTTTGCATATGAGATCCGTCACATTCTATCTCTGAATGTCTACATCTTCACCCCCTCCTTTCTCTCTCTGTATTTGTATATATATATATATAGGGCGGGTAACATTCCCGAGATCCATGGACGAGTTCTCTCCAGCGGTCTCTGTCCCTCATTATCGCTGCCATGTCCTGCGTCTCCATCAGACCAGTGTCTGTCCTTAGGGCATCAACGTACGTTAACCTTGGTCTTCCTCTTCCAGTGTGTCCATGTAGGGGCTCCCACAGCAGCACTGAGTGTAATGTCAACTCTGGATGTCGGTGAGTATGTCCAGCTAACTTCAGTCTCCTTTGTGTCACTTTTGAGCTGACTTTTGGGAGGCTCCCATACAGCTCTGATGTTTTTCATATATATATATATATATATATATACACACACACACATAGTTGAAAATGAAGGAAGAAAACACAAGAGTCAATTGTACACAGAAGTTAAATGTCTCTAATTAGTATGCATCTCAATGAAAGGAAAGTATATATTGAAAAAATTAATTAATTAATCATCGATTGTCACACGTCATGATCTGAAGATGTACTACGACCATTATAGGAATATATTGGAATCCGATCATCTAATTTCATTGACGTACTTACCTCCCTTTCTGCACCAACTACGAGTATCTGGGATGCATGATGCGTATAACGCCAAGTAATTTTGATTAATACCTTAGGATCTGCTAATTGGAATGATTAAATTTAACTATTACTTAATCCGTCTAGCATAAACCTAATACACACTCATACACACTCACACACGAATATATGTGTATATATATATATATACATATATATATATGCAAATATATATATATATGTATATGCAAAAGTTCTATTTAAATTGTTGGGATACAACAAGCAAACATTTTTATAACTGATATAAAGCACTCAACTAGTATTTGGAGTAAACGTACGATATTAACAAATGGAAACTATATTTATAAAACCATATTTATTTCATTATACATATTTCAAGGACACCAAGTTAAATTATGGTGTGCTTTCATCAGACAAAATATAATATAGATCAGTTTTATAAATAAATATTGACATACCCTTAACAAATGCAACCATTACTGTTGGAAGCTCCCGGATAGTGGAGTTGTTTACCTATATTATTATTAGTATTGGATATTTTTATTTTTAAACTAAGCCGTTGGGTTACAGAGAAAGAAAAAGATAAAGAAGGAGAGTGAGAAAAAAGATAAAGAAGGAGAAAGAAAAAAGAGAGAAAAAAAGAGAGAGAGAGAGAGAGAGAGAGAGAGAAAAGAGAGAGAGAGACCAAAACAACGGAGAGAGAAAGATATATATAGAGAGAGGAGAGAACGAAAACTCTAAGTCATATCTTGTTGAGTTACTTTAACAATTCAGATGAAATGAATAAATAAAATTAGAAATGTTATTAATCATGAATGGAATATACATATATAATATGAGAAATTAATCATTGTTTAAATATGATTAGATGTTTAGTTAATCATTTAAAGATTGCGATCGATATATTAAAAATTGGGATCTATACATTAAGAAATTCATATATTGCTAGAGAACTACATATCATATAACACGTATACACACGCAAAATTACATATAAATATATATACACACATATAAAATACATAACATATCTAACTACGTATATAATATATACACACAAAGCATAAAGGATTCTTTAATTTAATTTAAGATATAGGAATCTTTAAAATGTTATAATTGTTAAGATATTAAAGGAAATTTTATGTTATACACACTTTTTGCTATTAAACAACATTTTTTATATAAGTTTTATAAGATTACCTGTTATGTATTTATGGCTGTTAATTATATGTCTATCTGTCAGGAATCATTGGGATAATCACTATACATAAGTGCAATCAAATTGTATGGATATACATGAACATGCATATAAACAATTCTAACATATATATATATATATATATATATATATATATATATATATATATATATATATATATATATACATGTGTGTGTACCCTCAGCCAATAGGTAGATACGCATCACGCATACATATACATACAGACAGACATACATTCATAAGAACGCATAGAACATATGTACATGTATGTCAATACACACATATACATATATACTCACATATAGAGAGAAGTATATATAAATACAGTACATAGTATAATTGAGTACATAAAATACAAAAGGATTATATTACAATTTGGAAATATAATTATAAGCAATATAACTTTAAAAGCAATACAATTTTAAAATATTATATAATATTTTAAGTTATAATTTCAAAATAATAGTATGCTTAATAGATTTAGTATAGAAATTTATCTTACGTATATTTAACTCAAAATTTTGAAAGGATAAACTTTCGAAAATAGGAGAAGCTATCAGAACAATAAGAAAACAATAAAAAAATAAGAAATAGGAAATATTTTCTCCTTTCAAGAGCTCTCAATATATTTCTCTAGAGTAGTTTATTATATTTATATTTATTTATATTTAGGAAGAAAAGTTATTTTACTTGAGTGAATAATCAGTCAAAAAAGATGAAGGAATCTAATGATTATTCGACAGGTTTCATATATTAATAAAATTAATTAATTAATTATATACTACATTTTAAATTTATATTTATATTTAAACGTAGAGTTTAATCTATGTCTGCAGCAACTGAATAAATTATTCGTTAAGTTCAGGGAATTTTGGGTCTTTAATATAAAGAATATTTCCTCTATACAAAGATCGCAATTTTCTGAAGAGGAGTTAAAAGGAGTAGCATTGAAATAATATTCCAAATCAACCAATATTCAACGTTCTTTAGTTTTAGGTCCCATAATAGGCTAGATAGAGAAGTTGAAGATTTTTTGCTTGGATCTGTAAAAGAGTTTTTATGATTATTGAAGCGGGATTTAAACTCTGTGGAAGTAGATCCCATATAATTAAATGAATTTAAATTAGTTTTTACATTACAATTATATACTACATTTTTAGCTAAGCAATTTTTATATAACGGACAGTTAGATTTATTTCTACAGTTACATTTATCAGATTGAATATTGCTTGGGTTATTACTGGTATTTTGGTTAGGTTTTACATTTCTATTATTAATTCTATTAATATTTTGCGCTAAATTTTTGGTGGAAGAATAAGTTAATTTTATAGTATGTCTATTAAAAATTGAGTAATATCTATGTGTTCTAGGGAAGCATTTGTCAAGAGCTTTAAAAAATAGTTTAGCAATAGGGGTTTTAATATTTAATGAGAAAGGAGGAGCGAACCATAATATGTTCCTAGTTCTATTTCTTTTTCGGCTTTCGGAATTAATGTAAGGTTTTCTATTATAGTTGTTAAAATTGTTACCATAGTTAAAATTGTTACGATTATGATTAGTTGTTATATTATTATTATTATCAATGTATTTAATGTTATTTCTATACCCAGCTCTACCCAACGCTTCGTTGTAATAATGTGCTTTTTCATCAAATATATTCTTATTAGCTGAAATTCTCGAAATGCGTTCTTGTACAGAGTTCACTATAGTATTTTTAACGGATCAGGGGTGATTAGAGTTAAAATTGACGTAATTTAAGTTCTCATTTAGTTTGTGAAATGGAGACATGTGTTAAGATTTAGTGTTACATCTAGAAAATTGACTATTTTATGGTTATTCCCTATTTCTACTTTTAGATTAAGGTAATTAAAAAATTGTATAATTTTTTTTCTTTTATTATTTTCTATAAGTAAAAGCATGTCGTCACGATATAAATCTTCAGTTATCTCAGGTATTTTTTATCTAGAGACTTAATTATAAATAGGCCCACAAGATCCGTTACCTGAGCGGAATCGAAAGATCCCATAGTTATGTCGAAATTATTATTTCTATCTGCCCTAGTCCAGGGTGGGTTATTAAATTCTATTAATGTTTTCCGTGCCGATAATATAATGTGCATTTCATTGCTAGTTATGTCTGTATGTTTAAATGCGTAAGTTAGTGCCTTATTCAGTAGATTAGGAGTGATAGATGAGTAATAGTTAGCAATATCCAACTGAATGAACTTATTATTTTAGTTATATTTAATTTCTTTAAACGAATCGATAACTTCCCTAGTTCCTTTTTTAAATAAGATAAATTAGATAAGTTCTTAATTTGTGGTATTATTCTGTCCAGAATATTTTTACTAAGTCTGCCTAGGTCCGATTTAGAAGGTGCAATTAATCTGACTGGTAAATCAGTTTCGAAGTTCCTTTTATGATCCTTCATATTAAACTTAGGTTTCCTTGGCATGAAGGGTTGTGTCCTATTTTCAATGCCTAGTTCATGCATTATATAAGAGGTATCTGTATTCAATTTTTCAACGTCATCTTTATTTTCTACTTTGTATTTCTTCCTTAATTCCTTTAATATAAGATCGTTATAAATGTCCCTTTGTATTCCGTAAAGATTATTGGTTTTGTCAGACTTGACTAGAATTTTCTCCGTTTTCTCCAAGTTTTCAATAATATTTTAAATAATTCTTAAGTAATCCGGGCCTTTGAAGTTGTTTTTGAATTTGATGCTTTGGATGATAGATATGATATCATTTTCAAAATCCATTAGTAGTTTGTTGGGGCGTGGATTTTTTTTAGATTTGAAGATTTTATCCAGATTGGAGACATTTTCATTTAGATTAGATTTATCGAAGTGGAAAGCACGCCACCTGATTCTTCTTATAAAAGAGTCTGATTTTTCTATTAATTGTTTAATAAAATCTTTATTCCTAGGTAAAGGTATATCCTTTAGAGAAGAAGAGATCTTAAAGAATTCCATTTTTCAGTTATAATATAAAGCGCTCGACAATAGAGGAGCAGAATATATGTACCTTTATATATATATGCATGCGAAAAAGGAAAAAAAGGGGGGGAGGGTCTATATATATAGCTGTAGGTTTCTTTGTATACGGTTATATATACGCGTATGCATGTGTGTGCGCCTGTGTGTGTGTGTGTTGATGTATATGGGCATGTAGGCAGGCGTCTGTGTATGCGTATGTTTGTAGATTTATATGTTCTCTTTAAGTGTGTGTGTATAGCGGGAGTCTATGCGTACGGATGTTGTTATCTATGTGTGTGTGTGTGTGTGTGTGTGTGTGTGTGTGTGTGTGTGTGTGTGTGTGTGTGTGTGTGTGTGTGTGTGTGTGTGTGTGTGCGCGCGCGCGCGAACTACCAAACCCAGCAGCAACTCATCGCAGTGTGACAGAAACGGGACGGCTGATGGTCAGCCGAATAATACCTGTTGGTCAGAATTATGATGACGTAGAAAAAACAGCAGCCAATAACAGGACGCGCCAATATAATGTTTATGATGCTAATACCCAGTGAAAGAATTTGCTCCGAAATCGTTAGACGTGTCCGTCGAACCTGCGGACCCCGAATCAGACAGCTTCACACAATGATCGTGTCTCGAGCTGGCCACCAGCGAAACAATTGTAACAGAACATAAATTGAGTTCAGATGCATCACTCATTTTTCGTTTTATATTATATCATACTCTGCTCCGTAAGAACATAGAGTGCTCAACAGGCATACCGCCTATGGGAGCATCTTAGCTACCATCAGACACACACACACATACACATATATATATATATATATTAATATATATATATAAGTATGTATGTATACGTACATACATATATGTATACAGACGTACAGTAGTATGTATATATATACATACATGCAAACATATATATATGCACGTATCGGTTTACCGAACATTTATTATAATGCTCGGTTTGTTTGTTTGTAAACAAATAAACAGCCCGAATTACGTCGTACAGTGTTTAGGCAACCACGTCACCTTTTTGTTCAACACTGACACAGGAACGATATATATATATATATATATATATATATATATATATATATATATATATATATATATATATAAATATATATATAAACATATATATATGTATATATATATATATATATATATATATATATATATATATATATATATATATATATATATATATATATATATATAAACATATATATATGTATATATATATATATATATATATATCGATGTATATATGTATTATATATATATATATATATATATATATATAAACATATGAAATGCCTATGATGGTTGGAAGATTACTGATGAAGGACAAACTTTTTTCATATGTAACCCATTTGCAACTCCGCATCGCCCTTATTTTCATATATATATATATATATCGATGTATATATGTATTATATATACATATATATATATATATATATATATAGATGTATATATGTATTATATATACATATATATATATATATTATATATATTATATATTATATATATATATATAGGTAGTTCCACACCAGTTAGTTCACCATACCGGGAAAAATATTTCATCTTGTTCGGATCATCAGCTTGGTCTAAATGAAGATGTACGCAAAAGGAAGAACAACAAGTAGCCTGGGCAAAGAAGTCAGCCACATCGATAGTGCTGATGATTTGTTAAATACTAGATTCCCTGACTTCCACTCAGGATTATACCGCGACGTTGGTCTGATCCTATCGATCCATAAAATTGGTCACGACCTGGACCGGTTTAAAAAGGATTTAAGTACTACTTTTAATGAGTTGGGACGTAGGATAATAGTAGCTACCAGCCTCACTAGCGTAGGTTACTTAGATATAGATTTAGATCTTCACACACACACCTTTAGACCCTTCCATAAAGTAAAGGAAAAAATAAATTAAATACACAAGGACACATGCCACCCTTCTACAGTTTTTAGAAACGTCGCGAAAAATATCAGCATTAGTATCTCTACCCTCTCTTCTAATAAAACATTATTTGACAGAGCGCCACCCTACTACAACACGGGGTTAGCTAACAGCGGCTTCTCGCAACCAATTACTTACATCCCTGCTAACGTTAACAGCAATAGGAAAAGAAATCTTACCAATAGAAAACCTATCTTTTTTTCTTTCCCTTCTCACTCAACGTTAAAACTAATGTAGGAAAAATATTTTTAGCTCTCTTAGATATACACTTGCAACACACCCGCTATAATTTACAAAGCTGTGGTCACCTCCAACCGACCAAATCTACAACAAGAGGCTAAATCCTATATAGGTATGGTGGAGGGCCGGTTTAACTAACGCTTCCTGAATCATCAGTCGATCTTTAGATACCCGAATAAACGATCGTCTACGAAGCTCGAGAGCCACGTATGGTCCCTCAACGTCACAGGCGTAGATTACTCTATCCAATGGAAAGCTATTACTAAGTCTAAGCAAATGGGAATCCGTCTTGTGAGCTGTGCATTGAAGAAAGTTTCAATATCCTGAGAATAATACGTAATAGCGCTCGCCTAAATCAAAGGAATTAACTTTTTCCACGTTGTCCTCACATCTGGAAACACCTATTACATAATTACAAAGCTCCAGATTGACATGAACAATCTATAATATTCTAAATAACATGAATAGTTTATTCCGAGCATCCACAGTTATCTCCCTTACATCCATCTATTGTGGGTTTACCTCCCCCAGGAGAAGTGACTGTTTCTGCACATGCACCTTCGTACGGTTGTTATTTTCTTTTGCGTACAACTTCATTTAGATCGAGCTGATGATCCGAATAAGGTGAAACAATTGTTCTCGGTATGGTGAATTAACTGTTGTGGAACCACTTCTAACAATCTCGTCCTATGGACTGAGTGCTCTACTATTAAAGAGATAAATTGCCAGTGTTATGCCATTATATACATATATATATGGCATTAACAAAGCAAGAGTCTGCTAATGAACTTTCGATTAGAGAATAGGCCTCGATCGATACATATCGAACCTTGATCTGATCAGTAGTAAAACGCGCCTCACACCTGAATAAACTTAATGATGATATTCTGACACCTCATTCCTAATTATTAATATTACACACACACACATACTCACACACACACACACACATATATATATATATATATATATATATATATATATATATATATATATATATATATATATATATATATATGAATAATGACTTAATTTTTTCTAATACAATGTTCCTCTCTTTTAGAGTTCATGCTTCATAATATCGTAGGACTGTTATATTTATGAATATAGCGCTAGGTGCAATTATGTACACATTAGGAACTATGTATCGAGTATGGACAATTCCTGCTGAAGAAGGGTAAGAGTCTGATCGCGTAATATCTGCTTATACTGCGCAATTTCTTTATGCTGCGTTTTAAATAACTGTTGATAGGCATAATATAGCATAGAAACGGAATCCGTCCAGGAGTTAGGTACATCACGTTATCTTTACCAAAACGCAGTCACTGTACTCACCATATTAGTATACTGTGTGGTATGTGAACGTCGAGGTGCACTTTTACAACTACAGGCTCGTTGTCTTATTGAGTGAGCAGGCCATGCCCGGAGATTGATGAAATGAACATCACTGGCTTTCGTAAACTTTATATATACTGATGAAGTCGCGTGGCTGAGTAGTTACAGAATTCGATTCACAATCCTGAGGTTTTGAGTTCGACGCCAGGACCGGGCGATGAGTTACGTTCAGCCTAGATTAGTTACCGATATAGTATTAGTAATTGGAAAGACTAATGGAAACATTGCTTCCTCTGCCCGACTGGACGAACTTCACACCACTCATTAAGCGAATGGGGTCTTATCGATAGACTGTAATATGTATATATATATTTGTGTGTGTGTGTGTGTGTGTGTGTGTGTGTGTGTGTGTGTGTGTGTGTGTGTGTGTGTGTGTGTGTGTGTGTGTGTGTGTGTGTGTGTGTGTGTGCGTGTGTGCGTGTTGCGAGTAAAACATTCAATTAACTGATTGAAACTCGATGTTTGTCATCATATATTTTTAATTTCGCTGTGAATCCTAGGAACTGTCGTTATGCCCATAACATATGTGTCTGATACATAAACTGTTCATAAATGTGTTTGCTAATCTCAGTATAGATACCAAACTGCGGAAAAGTTCGAAACAATTGTTATTCGATAATAATAGAACAACAAACCAATTCATCTAAGACGGAATTTGGAATCAGAGGAGTGAAGCAAATGCCTGAGAAAATTTTGACGTGTATTATATGTTATTATAACGTGTTACAGAGTAGGACATCGCCTTAGGGAACACACTATCATTTTACAGAGTATTTTATCTTGTTACAGAGTACGTCTTCTCATAACAGAATAGGCCTTGTTATTACAGAGTACGTCTTCTTTTAACAGAATAGGCCCTGTTATTACAGGGTACATCTTCTTATAACAGAATAGGCCCTGTTATTACAGAGTACGTCTTCTTGTTACTGAATAGGCCCTGTTATTACAGGGTCGGACGCCATGCTTTGCAGCACAGTTACGTCCCTTTACGGACTGAGTTCAAATCCCGCCGAGGTTAACTTTGCCTTTCATCCTTACGGGGTCGATAAAATAAAGTACCAGTAATAGACTGGAGTAATTGCTGGCCTTGTGCCAAATGTAGAAACAGTTATTACAGGGTACGTCTTCTTGTTACAGAATAGGCCTTGTCATTACAGGGTACCTCTTCTTGTTACTGAATATGCCACGGTATTACAGAAAACGATAACCTTTTACAGAATATGCCATTATCTTACAGAGACCAGCGTTTTTTTCTCCACTGACATTAACCACTATTTACATAAAATAAATGATAAAATCTAGATCAATATATTTGACTCACTAAATGAAAGTATCACAATTCCGTGAATCTTCGTTGTCTGGCGAATAAGAAAACGTTTGATAAAATATAAAATTTTAATAAAATAACATAATATAATTGACAAATGAAATAATGAGAAATTCCGCACCTATATACACAGAAATAAAATCAAAACACATGGAAAACGAATAATGTGAGAAATAGCGCGGAATATATTTGTCATGGTTGTTTTGCTAAATGAATATCGAATCCTAAAACTGAGTGTTCGTTGTTATATCCAAGCATGTTTACTCGATCAACCTAATTTATCACTTAAACATCCCTCTTTCAACTCTACAGTATTTCTCTCTTCAACTACAGAAATATAAAGATATATAAAAAAAAGTAAACTCACTGAAATAACAAACCAAGATAAAAAAGATGGTTTTTATGGATGAAAAAAATAAAACAAAACCAAACAACAACAACCGTAGCAGCGTCAACAAGATACGTGAACATTCTAAGAGTAAAATTCTATGGAATATAATATAATATTAAAAAGAAAAAAATATTACAAGAATATGTGACTTCGGGCATTGAATCATTTTGGTGATTCTTGTTTATTTTGTCTGCGTAATATAGTGGATGACTATCTTTATGAACACCAGGAATAGCAGAAGCTTCGAGAATCAGTTTTGTTATTTTTTCAACATAGCCTTAAGCACTTTAGAGTGATTTATGGAAATTTCGTGGTGGTCTTTGTTTATTTTAATTCTCTTATTTTTATTCCGGTGTCATCTTGTCTTTTTCTCTTTACACTGATTGCAAAATTCATTATTATTATTATTATTATTATTATTATTATTATTATTATTATTATTGATGATGCGCAGACACGCGCTCAGGCTACGACATCTCCACCTCTTCCTCGACGGTGATCAGGTGTGGTCGCCGTTTGCTAGACACGTATTTCCCCAGCTCGTTTCCTTGACGGAGCTGCAGTCCTGGATGAAGCGAAGACCGAGAGAGAGCGCCTGGAGACTGGAATGTCTTCAGGCGCTCACAGCCCTCGACCAATCGGGCAATGTGATCGGTGGAAACTCCACCTCGGCGTTCTATAGAGGATTAGTGGAGGGGAATACGACGACGTACTTGGGGAAACTCTAGGCGTCGACGAAAATCAACTAGCCAATCTCTTCGGAAGAAATTTCGGGCCGGGACCTATGGACAACTTCCAGAAATCTCTGGCCTGGCAGTGCTACCGAGTAGCCTTGCCAGTTCGGGATAAACTCTACAGGCATGGAGGTGCCGTCATCCAGGCATGTCCGAGATGTGCGCAGGGCGACGAAACCGTCCTGCACGCACTCGTGGGTTTACGTCGAACACCTGCTATCGCGTGTAGGACGGATCCAGCTATCATCGGAGTCCATCGTGAGGATTGCCCCGCCCTCTTTCTTTAGCCGGGAAGGGCAGGCAGTTTTTATCTGTCTGGTGGCCATGGCGAAAGAGATAGTATGGTGGACACGTTTGAAAGGGCTGAAGACGAGCCCTAACCTCTTCGGTGATGCCCTGATAGACTTTTTCAAATTTCATTTGAAAAGGAAAATCAGAGTAGAGAGGGAAGTGCTCTCTTCCCAGCATTTTGTTGAAAGATGGGAGAGAGAAGCAAGAATGGCCTGAGTGAATGGGCCTACTCTGAGTACGTATCTGTAAATTAAAGGTGGAAAACTGGGAGAGGGCACTTGCCTTGGTGGTCAGGGCCACTGTGGCCTCTTACAGGGCTTTCTCGACAAATGTCCCTCCGAAGTCCCCCCCCCCCCTATTGGGGAATTTTTCATTGTTATTTTTTTGTTACATCCTCTGTTTTTGTTTTTTACACGCAGAAAAGCCCATTTGTACCGTCCTGTATTGTCCTGCACTGTCCTTAATGTCTACTTTATGTAAAACCTTGTGGTTAATAAAGAAATCATTATTAATAAATAAAGAAATCATTATTATTATTATTATTATTGTTGTTATTACTCTTTGAGTCTCAGTCATTGATTTTAGTTATCTGGAAAGTTTGTTGAAATGAATATCAAGCCACTACCTGCAGCCTCATATATTCAGGACGTATCGGAGGGTTTTTGCTGTTCCCAGCAAGCATGCCTTTTGAAGCGTTCCAAATAGCGTGAAGGGGCCAATTTTCTTTAACCATCCCTGGAAACCTTTTGAGATAGTCCCTAGTGCGCCTATGACAATCGGGATCACTTTGACTTCATGGCAGTTCCAAATACATTTTACCTCCCACTTTAAGTCCTGGTATCGGTTAATTTTCTCCCTCTCCTTCTCTTACACTCTCGTGTCGAATGGGCAGGCCACATCCACAATCAGGCACGATCTTTTTTCTTTGTCCAAAACCACCAGGTCAGGTCTATTGTGTTCCAGTTTCTTCTATTGTGTTCCAGTTTCTTGAATTGCATACATATATCATTGCTGAAAATACGGACAGTGTCAACAAGCACATCCAACTCCTTCTCACTCTTCCCGAAGAGCTTAAGATCGTCCATGAAGAGGAGGTGATTGATGGTAAGCCCTCCCTTTCCCAACCTGTATCCTGCTCTCACTTTTCGCAGTACACTGGTCAGGGGCATCAGGGCAAGGACAAACAACAGAGAGGACAGACTATCTCCCTGGAAGATACCTCTCTTGATCTTCACGCTTACCAAGGATTCTCCAGTTGATGTTAACTCTGTTTCCCAGGACTTCATACTTTTGCCCAACAACTGTCTGATGTTATCTGCCACCTTGAAGATTTCCAGGCTTTTGGTGATCCAAGAATGAGGCACCATGTCAAATGCCTTTTTGTAGTTTATCCATCCCATGGCAAGCCCAGTGTGTCTCCTCTTGCAATTCCTCATTACCATCTTATCAATAAGTAGCTGGTCCTTTGTACCACGTGACTTCTTTCGGCATCCTTTCTGTTCGTCCGGCAACAAGTTGTTTGTGTGGAGGTGATGGTAGATTTCCTCAGACATAATGCTTGTCAACAGTTTCCACATTACGGACAGACATGTGATAGGTCTAAAGTTGGTAACATCATTACCCTTGATTCGGTCTTTCATTATCAGAACTGTGGTACCTTTTGTCAAACACTCTTGTACCTCACCTGACATCAAGCAGTCATTGTACATGGCTGTCAGTTTCGGGTGGAGGGATGTTATATTTTTAATCCAATACCCCTGCACACTATCTGGGCCAGGTGATTTCCAGTTGGTTAGTTTTTTGGCCTGCCCCTTAAGAGTTTCAACTGTGATACTGAAATCAGTTTGTTGGTGTTCCTGTTCACTAATCTCCTTCTGTACTGTCTCAATCCACACTGCCTGGTCATTATGTTTAACATCCTGCTCCCATATTCCTCTCCAGAATGTTTTAGTTTGTTCCGCCTCAGGGATCAAGTCGTTGCCTCTTTCTTTCCCTTCAAGCTGTCCAAACACCATCTTCTGGTTGTTGTCGAACATGCGGTTCTGTCTATACTGGCTGACTCTGCTCTCGTATCGCCTGATTTTTGCACTCTTTGCTATTATTATTATTATTATTATAATATGTAGTAATGGAATGGTATAATTGTTGCTCTGTTCCTGTTTTCCTTTTTTTTTCGCAATTCATTTATTTTCCAGCCCAATAAAAACAGTATCATCTGTACCTAGCCATGTAACTATCGACACTACATCATTGTTGTTACAACATATGGAATCACACAATCACCGTCACCGCCATCACCATCATAATTCCGCCAATCACCCCCATCCACGCCACTAAAACATCCCCCATCCCGCCATCACAACCATCATCATCAACATCTGCACCATCATCAGCAACACCACTTTCATTATCAACACCACCAACAATACCAAAATCGTTATCATTATCATCCCCATCATCAGCTTCATCAGGGACACAAACTTCTAGCACCGACTCCATCAATATCAACACCACCACACCAAGAAAAACTGCAACATCACCACCACAACTCCCACATTGATCAATACCATAACCACCAACACCACTACCAATACACCACCATCACCTCTATCAATCTTACAGCCATGACCACCAACACCAACACCATCACCACCAACACCACTGCCAATACACCACCATCACCCCTATCAATCTTACAGCCATGACCACCAACACCAACACCATCACCACCAACACCACTACCAATACACCACCATCACCCCTATCAATCTTACAGCCATGACCACCAACACCAACACCATCACCACCAACACCACTACCAATACACCACCATCACCCCTATCGATCTTACAGCCATGACCACCAACACCAACACCATAACCACCAACACCACTACCAATACACCACCATCACCCCTATCGATCTTACAGCCATGACCACCAACATCAACACCATCACCACCAACACCACTGCCAATATACCACCATCACCCCTATCGATCTTACAGCCATGACCACCAACACCATAACCACCAACACCACTACCAATACACCACCATCACCCCTATCGATCTTACAGCCATGACCACCAACATCAACACCGTCACCACCAACACCACTACCAATACACCACCATCACCCCTATCAATCTTACAGCCATGACCACCAACACCAACATCAATACCCTCACCAACAACACCACTACCAATAGCCCAACATCACCTTTATCAATATCACCGCCATCACCATCAACACCCTCACCTTTTCCATAATTAATTTATTCGAATTAAAATTATCATTTTATATTAAGAATCCTTATAGTCCTAAATATGGTACACTCCTTTTTCAAAAATCTAGGTTCATTTCATGTAAACCTTGTTTTTCAACAAATCTCCTTCGATTTCATTGGAAGAGAAGGGAATCGATATCATTTGCTTCGGCTTTTTACCTCCTGAGTTCAAATCTTGGAGATTCCAAATTTGCTCTTCACCCTTTTGGGATCGATATCCTAAATTATGTAAAAGGATCAATTTGATTGACCATCACCTCCCAACATTGCTGACCTTGTTTTCGACATAAAATCATTATTATCGTCATCCTCATCGTTGTTTGTCTTGTATGCAAGCAAGTGCACAGCGGTATGGACATCCACGTCTTGATGACTCCCATAGAATATAAAGTTATCTCGGGAGAGAACGGCATTGGTGGAGAGGAGAGCAAGCCAATCTAATTGTTGGTGCAGAGCATACGTCGCAATAACCTCACACGTGATGGATAGCTCACCCAAAAGTCTCTTTCTCAGAAGTTGGAAATAAAATGAAATGCGAGTGGTAGAAAACATCAACAACATAATAGAGAGACGCCATCCCTGAGCTCGCTACACTGTTTAGTTACTAATTCTGGCAGATGCTAGAATAGGTAGATCGGTGCCAAGACAATCGCCTTGTTCTCATTAGCATGGACTGGTATGAACCAGAGCTGAAATTACTATTCAGCTTACTTCTTATACATATGTTCCTTTAAATATATGTTTTACATAATCTGCTATCAAGCCATTGGTGTAATTCTGCACAAAATATTCCGACGGATCTACAACGAGAGCCATTTTACTATTGCCACAACAAATACTATCACATAAACCTTCTCCCTAAATTCAAATTGCCTTTATCCTAATAACTAATATGAATTCAAGATAAATTTACTATTAGATTTGTTTCTCCTGAATGTATTAATCTAGTAAATATCATATAGGTATTATTATGTTTTCTTAAACTGTTATATATAACATATGCCCTATAGATTATACGCAAGCTTATATGTAAGTGTGAATGCACATTTAGATATATGTGAGTGTCTATGTATTCATGTGCATGTATACAAACATGCGTGTCTTTCCAAACATATAAATATATATATATATATATATATATTTAAATGAATAGAGGTGTAACACACGAGTTATGATATATTGGTAAACGGAAAAGAAAATGCTGACAAATTGTTCCCAGTAAAAATTATTAATAGTATTGGATAGTATTCAGTTTTGGTTTTAAGTTTTTACCGGTTGCGCATTTCTAATGCTTTTCAAAAATAATTTTCTCAAAATTATTTTTGAAAAGCATTAGAAATGCGCAACCGGTAAAACTTAAAACCAAAACTGAATACTAACCAATACTATTACTAATTTTTACTTATTCCTAATTAAACTATTTTTCACTGGGAACAATTTGTCAGCATTTTCTTTTCCGTTTACCAATATATATATATATATATATAAAGGGTAGGCTCAACAGATCATAGACTGAATAGGAAGACATGCTGCTAGAGCTGGAAAATTTTGCATGCATTAATTTCAACTCTTATTAATAACTGCATTTTTTCTTTCCAGGGAGCATCTGGAAAAAATAAACTTCATTTAGACATTCCATGCGTCCATTTGGGTCAGCTTATGAACTTTCATGCGACCTTCAGATGTATGTGTTTCAAGAATCGACAAGATCTCGGAATTCGTTAAATCGGACCAAGGAAACATTTCCATTGGTCTTTCAATTTGCTATTACTATCTGTCTGTCGTAACTCCGGGCAGAAGGAGCAACGTAAAATAAAGTGCCTTGCCCAAGGACATAACGCATCGCCCGGTCCGGCGATAGAACTCACATCCTCACGATTGCGATTCCAATTCTCTAACCACTCAGTCACGTGCCTTCCATTGTGTGTAAATTTATTTATATTAATACATGTATACATACATACACACATACATATATATATATATACATATATATATGCGTGTGTGTGTAATATATATATATATATATATATATATATATATATATACTAGCTGGCCCGTCCGGCTGGCGTCCGGCTA